>PVJH01013713.1:20983-59598 GCA_004026705.1 Nesogale talazaci
GCCCCCCCCCCCCCCCCCCCCCCCCGAAAAAAAAAAGAAGGTATTCTGGAAAACAGATAAAGCACATGTGAATGCAGACAGGATGAAACATTTAGATGTTTGGAAACATAGTTTGGATCGTTTGGTAAAAGATAAGGTTCTTCCGTAGGTTTTTTACTTTGTAGCAAGAGTTAGTGTGCCCCTTCTCTTAAAGAGAGCTCCTCGCTATGGACTGTCCCAGGCAAGGTGGCCCTGGTGGACCTCCTGGAGTGCAGCATACTTATGCCCTGGTAGATGGAAGCTTGTAGTGGCTGTGGATCCTTGAGCTGAGAGCAGGAGGCTCCTTTGGAGCACAAGCCTCCCACAGGCTCTCTTGGGACGACTGTCCTGGAATTACCCAGGGCAGTAACAAAGCTTTCTTTTTTCCTTTAAACCATGCGAGCAGGATGGGATGTCTGCTAGCCTTTGTGTTCGGAACTAACCAACAAACACATACAGTAGCCAACACAATGGCATTGTTGGGCTTTGGTGAAAACTAGGTCAGGGCCCAGGCTGCTTTTGTAACAGAGCCTCTCCAGGGAGCAGAGCACCAGCAAGTCACTGGCTGGGCTGCTTGGCATTGATGTTTAGTGTCTGACTTATCATGTCAGTGAGGGTTCTGGATTCATTTCCCACTCACTGCTCTAGGCAGATCAATTTGGAGTTTCTGAGTTGCCTCTGATCCTCTTTCCTTAATTCCCATATCTTCCAATTATTGTTAAATTTTTCAGCACTGTAGCCCTGCACATTCTGATTCAAGCTTGTTTTCCAATACTGATAGTCTTTTGGTCTCTTCAAACATCCTTTGGGAGGGGTTGGGGATCCTTGAAACTTTTCTTCCTACCTGTAGTCCCCATCTATCCTGCTATCAGAATGAGCCCCAAATGCAATCCTAGTCAGGTTATACTTTACGTAAAAACACTCAGTGATATGCCAGATTAACCATAGAGGATTTACCTGGGTATTCTAGAACTCCCACATAAAAAACAAGTATAATATTAATAACGAATACACATTGAGATTTTTTTCTATGACATTGTTGTCAGCACCTTATATGTCATCTCATTGACTATAACTATTCTGTGGATTGTATTATTTTTACTCCTATTTTATAGATGAGACTTAAAGAAATTACGTTTAATCCAGAGTTACAGACTAATAGGTGGTCAGAGGTGGAATTGAATCCTAAACAATTTGACATGGTGTTCTCTGAGCTTCGCCATAGCACTATCTCGCCCATCTTTTTACTTTTGTACTTTATTTTTATATAGTATACAGGAGGAGAGAGAGTAATAACTATTAATCTACATTGGGGGGCATTACTGCCCTCTGGTGGTGGGAGTAGGAGGCCCAGCCTTGCTGCTGGATTTGAACCTCCAAACCAGTGGGCCGCAGTCCCGCGCACAACCACTACACCACTGGGGCTCAGCCTTATTAATCTACATTTCATCTGATGTGTTTTTACATAGAAAGACTGCTAACTGTAAAGACGCTGAATCCTCAATGATGAGTAAATGTTAGCCAGTGCTAGGTGGGGGAAGGATGTTCCAGGCAAAAGCTCCAGCAATGTGCAGGCAAACAGAGACCAGGTCTTTACAAGCAAGAGTAAAAAGATACTGTATGCTATGCTAACACTTGTGGGTTTTCTCATAACAGTTACAGGCATCATAAAATACTTTTAAAGAGGGAATGGCTTCAGGTTGGTGATTGATAAATATCACCTTGATTTGTGGGAATCATTGAAATGAAGGCTAAGTCTGTTCAAGGCATCAAATTGGTTAGACTGGTTAGAAAGCTAATGGACCTTGGGAGAAGGACGATGATAGCAATGATAAGATGATAGAGAACAACTTGAATAATCTGAGCTAAGCCTTGTGCTGAACGTAGTTTGTCTTCCTTCCCTTGCTTTTGTTCAAACACCAAATCCCCTTGATCCAATCTTGATATAGGTCTCAGGTATTATCCTTGTTTCCATTCTTAATGCTCTTATCTTACTGAGGCCTTTATTAATTCCCACCCGAATGATTCCAGAAGCCTCCTCGATTCTGGTCTTTTGATAGTTTCCACATGATTATATAGCATACCTGTATAATATGTATTGATTTTATATATTTTATTTTTCTTTATTTTATTTTATTTTTTTTTGTTGGGGGGCATCACTGCTCTCCGGCGGTGGGAGTAGGAGGCCCAGCCCCACTGTTGGAATTGAACCTCCGTCCCAGTGGGCCGCAGTCCTGTGCACAACCACTACGCCACCGGGGCTCAGCCCTTATATATTTTATTTTTGTGTGGAAAAATATTATTGCTACTTTGTCCCCTAATAAATGATGAAATAATGGCAGACTGGTCTCATTTATTTGTGTTTTGATTCAGAAGGTGTCAGTGTTTGGATAGATGAATGGGTGGGTGGGCCTTTTTTAGCACCGCCTTGGTAAATTATGTGGCGATGAATCTCCACAGTTGGCTGAGACCCCATCTATTACCCCTTGGGTAAATGCCCTGTGCAGTTGGGTAGATTTTTTAAAAATCATTTTATCGGAGGCTCTTACAGATATTATAACAATCCATAAATCAATTTATTAAGTGACCTTGTACAGATGCTGCCACAAAGATAATGTTTTGAAAATGATTTTTCTTTTTTTAAAGTACAGTAATTTTTGTAGTTAGCATTTTCTTCAGTATCTCTCTAAATGTCTATTTGAACCACTCTTCAAAAATAGATGTGTCGGTTGAAGATAGCACTACCCTGATAATTTTTTTAAAACTGATCATTTAAGGTTTAGAAAAGTTTTATCGTGATTCTTCTGAATAGTTTCAATTAGGTGAGGCCCTTGTAGCTCACCAGAATCACCAATGATTAGGAAAGGGCACCCTAGGTATAGTGAATGTTACCACAGAGACAAACTATATTGCACAGGGCTGCTCTAGAATCCTGTCTGTCTCAGTGTGCGTATTTCTGTTGGTGTCAAATTTGGTGCCCATCAGGATTTGTAGGGCCATGTGGGAAGAATCCACATTTTTAGCCTTTTAGTTGACACTCCGACCTATCCTTTAGGATCCATCTTACACATTTCTTCTGCTACATTCTGCTTAATTCCCTAGGAAATTGGTTTCTACCTTCAGACTCCCAGAGTTTACCTCTGCTGTTACCTTGGAAGGAGCCCTGGTGACTTAGTTGTCTGTGGGACTGATAAACAGCAAAGTCAACAGTTTGAAACCACTTTGCAGGAGAAAGAGGAAGCTACCTACTTCCATAAAAATTTATACTCTTGACAATTCCCAGAGGCTAGCAGGGTAGTAGGGTACCTGCTGGGCTGTTAATTATGCGCAATTTGAAACTACGTGCTGTTTCACTTTCTGTTCCCATCAAATTTGTATCACTAGACTCACAAAGAGGCAGCTGTTAGGCTGTCCTATGAGTTGTAATCTACTTGATGGCAGTGAGTTTCCTTTGGGTTTTCCATATACCCTGGAAAGGTTCTCTGATAGTGCTGTAGATAAGGTAGGTGTCGGCTGTAACTACAAGGTCAGTGATTTAAACCCACGCACCACTCCTTAGGAGAAAAGTGAGGCTGTCTGCTTCCGAAAAGATTTAGTCCTGGACACCCTAAGAAGTTCTACTCATTCCTCCAGGGCCGCTCTGTTCGATGAGTTGGAATGGATTTGATGACAGTGGGTTTGGTGTGGGATTTTAGATACTCTGGAAGGATCCCCGGTGGCACTGCGAGTTAGAACTGGGCCCTAACTACAACGGCAGCACTTCAAACCCACCCTTCCTTTAAGAGGGGGAGAAAGATGAGGCAGAGTGCACCCGAGAAGATGTACTGTCTGGAAAGGAAGTGTTCTGGTCTATCCTGTAGGGTCACTCTGAATCAGAATCGACTAGGAGGTAAGGGGATTTGTTGTTGTTTTTAATATACCCTGGGGAACTGTGGTGGCTCAGTGGGCTCAGTGTTGGACTCCTGGTCATGAAGTTGTCCCTTCAGATCCCCGTTTGCTCCACAGCAGCGAGATGGGGCAGTCTGCTTCTGTAAAGATCTGTCGCTTATGGCAATCGCATGGAACAGTTCTGCTCTGCCCTTTAGTGTTGACGTAAGTCAGGATCTACTCGTCGGCAGAGGGTTTAGGTTTGGGCATAGCATTTTTGGTGTCTTTTACTACCCAGGTGTCTCTCAACTGGATTTCTTTGAAATGAACTGGGCTTAATCTATCTTTACATCCCCACATTTCCCGTGTTCTAGGCAGTGCTCTAACTTGAGGACATTAATGTCGAAGAAAATGAGAACGGGGCCCTACTCCAGTGTGGGGTCTGGAGAAGGGGAAGGAGGGTGCTCCATCACATTTGTAGGAACAACCTGAGTGGACATTCCGAGTGGAAGAAACACTCGGCCCATGTAACTTGCCTTCAGCGAATAAAAAAATTTTTAGGATATTTTTTAGAATGTTAGCACTTGATTTCTGGCATTTTAATGTTAAAGGTGGTTTATTTACATAATGTTTAGTTACACATTTATATACTGAGTGTCTTCGCAAAAAAGGGTCTATTTGTTTAGTGAAATCAAGATTAAGCACAAAAGAGATGGGAGAATCACTATTATAAATACTTTTTTGTTGTTGTTAGATAGTATGAGGAAGAGAGGTAGGTTTTGCTGTCTATGAGGAAGAGAGGTGGGTTTTGCTGTCTGTAAAGTTGGGCAACAGTCAGTGAAAAATAGTGAAGTACATCAGCCCCAGATGATTGGAATGTTTTCTGAGTTTTCTGAGTTTAAAGGTCTAAAACTACAGCAACAACAACAACAACAGATACTAACCCTCTCTCTCTTAAGCTGTTGTGATATGTCTTAGGTTATTCACCAAGCTGCCCGAGGAAGAAAACATCCAGAAGAGCTGGATATGCTCGAGGAGTTGCTCTGGTCTCTGTTTTCCCACAGGGGATTTGCTTAGATGACACACCAGCTGAGTCTGCACCAGGAGTTATTATGGGGAAGTGAAGGTTCCAGCTAATGGGCACATAGAATGTGTGGCAAGTTAGAAACCTTCCCTGTTGGCAGATCTCACACTTCCTTTCTCCGTATGTGCAGAGTTTTGAGACATTGAGAAGTTGTGGTTTCTGAAGGCCCCAAGACTTATCACCCCCACTAATTATTTACCAAAGTCAGGCAAGAGAAAGGAGTTGCCAAACTAAACTCCATTTTTTTTTCTAAAGTTGATTGTGGAGATGATTGTACAACTCTTTCTTTAAATTTTTTTTTCACAACTCAATTCAACTGTTGAATTGTATGATTTATGAATTATTTGCCGATAAACTTAAAAAAACAAACTCCATTTCCTTTTCTACTTTTCTTGAAAAAGGCAATGTCAGTTACTAGCCAGTGAGGTTTCTTATTTTGATTTACCTTTTCCCTCTGCTCCCTCCCCTCTGGCTTGGTCTATGAATTATGCGAGACCTTCAGAGAAACATTGCTGTACAGAGTAAACGTGTGCTCCTCGAAACCAGAAGCAAGAGTCTGGGTCTAGCTTGACTCACAGAAAGCATTCCTACAGCCTTTTTGTCGCAGACTCTGCCTATCTGTCACTCACTTGGGAAACGCTAGTGACTCCCAAAGACAGACCTTCCAAGTCACACTTGTTACCATGCCATTACCTTTGGACTCGCAGCTAAAGAAATTTGCATACATGATTAGATGTCAACTTCATTCTCCCCCAGTGGCTTAGAAGTTGCAAGCGTTTCTTTTCAGCATATGGGTTATCTCAAACATGAACCTTTGGCAGATTCAACTAGAGTGAGAGAAGACAACACTGTGCTAATGCTGTACTTATGCCCCATTTTAATGTTTTCAGTGATGGATTATCAAGCAGGATGAAGCCGACGGACTATTTCCCTTTTAAGAAGTTCCCTTTTTAGCTGTTCTGTTTGCTTTGCCCAACCTGATTTGGCTAGGCTAAGGATGTGAAGTGCTGCCCGGTGCTGCCCCCAGCAGGTTCTTTGGTGTTTATATTACCCATTAGAAAACCTTGGCTCATATGCCATTTATATCTTTTCTAATTACTTTCATAAGTTTTTATTAGATACGTATAATATTGTGAGTTAGATGGATTGAAGAATGTTTCATCTACTTTGCAATTGCAAATTGCAAATTGTGAATAGATAAGGTGAAAGTGGAAAAAGCACAAACTGTGTCTAACCCTTTATAATTAGCCTTGTTAATTCACTGATCTGAAGCTCCAAGACTATGAAGAGGAAGTAGTAGACTGGAATTCTGGTCTCTTGCCTCCGACCCCTATGGGGCCCTGGTGGCAGAGTGACTTCCATGCTAGGCTTTAACCACAAGGTAAGTAGTTGGAAGCTTCTAGCTGCTCTCAGGAGAAAGAGGAGACTCTCAACTCCCATAAAGAGTTACAGTCTTGGGTTGAGCCCCGGTGGCGTAGTGGTTGTGCGCGGGACTGCGGCCCACTGGGATGGAGGTTCAATTCCGGCTCCCAGGAGCAAAGGCTGGGCCTCCTACTCCCACCACCAGGGCAGTGATACCTTAAAAAAAAAAAAAAAAAAAAAGAGTTACAGTCTTGGAAACTCACAGAGGCAGTTTTGCTCTGTCCTGTAGGGAGGTGGTGAGCTGGAATTGACTTAATGGCAGAGAGAGGAGAGCTTCCTAGGCCATAGGCTAACTGGTCTTTTATAAATTTGTTATTTTCCCCAAATAAGTTTTGTGTGTGTGTATTATTCGTTCAGTCATTTATTTCTATTTTCTTAAAAGAGAAATTTGCCTCTTTTCCTTTTTGGAAGTGGGTAGAAATAATCCATTATCTAGGATTTGAGTAAACCAATGAGCCAAATTGGCCGAAAGAGCCGAACTTGTACGCCGAGACTTTTTGACTTCGATGCTGTGATCTGCAGTAGTAGGAAAGAATTTGGACTCCGAAGCTTGACTACGTAGGTTTGAACTCTCGTCTTGCTACTTAATAGTTAGATAATCTTGAGAAAGCTCATCTCTAAGCGCTTTGATTTCTTCATCTGTAAGATGAGTTTAATCGTACTATTATTGCTCCTTGGGATTCTGAAAGAGCCCTGGTGGTATATAGTGGGTTACGGGTCAGCGATTTGAAACCAGCTGCCACTCTGCAGGAAAAAGATGACACTTCGTACTTCTGTAGAGAGTGAGTCTCTGAAACTCACAGAGGTAGTCTGCCCTGGCTGTAGGGTTCTGTGCGGCGGACACATGGCTGTGAGTTGCGCGGTTTGGGAGTTGGGATTTTGTTAGTGCCTCGTCTTACATGGGAACCTCTGGACATTCTTAATTACCCTTTGACATCATTATCTATTTCAGTGGAATGTTGTTGCCACCGAGAGGTGAGTCTCCAGCTTAGGGTTTGTTCTCACGCTTTAAGCGAGGCCCTCTCCACCTGTGCTATCCCACAAGTACCTTAAACTCAACACATGGCCCTCAACTGATGATCTTTTAGCATGCTGTTTTTTCATAGGACCTGCTCATCTCCTCATAGCCTGTCCATGTGATACAGGGATTCAGGAACCAGCCATGTATTATCCTAGAACTTCTCATTGTTCCCAAGCCCCCCTGGCAGTTATCTTTTCACTCTGCCATCCAAGTACGTCTTTAATCTTTTCCACTTTTAATGCCTGCACTTGTGCCTTGACTCAGGGTCCCTTCTCTTACCAGTCTTATTGAAGTAATCTCTTACCCCTTTTCTACATTCTCCTTCTAATCCATCTTTTAAAAGCAAGTATAACCATGTAACTCCCACCCCCACTTTAAAATGCTGCTTTTGTTTCCTACAAACAGGAGAAAGGACACCTATGTTAGCAAAGCCTATCAGCTTCACTTGCTCTCCTTCTTATATAATGCACTCTGGTCATACTCTGTTTTCTGAATGCACGGTTCAGTTAACCTTTAACTTTGCATCTGTGCCCTCGTCCATCCTTTTCCGCTCCCCTGGCCATCCTTAGACACGTGATTTTCTCTTGACTGGCCAGGCTGAGTCAATAGCTTCGTCCCCGTCCTGCGGGTGCCATCATACTTACATTTAGCATTTATCCTATGTTATTGTGTCTCTATCTCTTCCAAGATTGTGTCTTTGTACATGGCTTCATCGTGCGTAGATTCAGCATAAGCTCCTAATAACTGAAATATATGCATACTATATATACACACATGTACTGCATACACAGTTTGTAGTACGGTGGGCCTAACTTTTTTGACAAATGGTAGTTGGGTTTTCCTTCTATTTTGCAGTATATCAACTCTGGGAACCTGGAACAGTTACTAGACAGTAACCTGCATTTGCCCTGGACTGTGAGGGTGAAACTGGCTTATGACATAGCAGTGGGCCTCAGCTACCTTCACTTCAAAGGCATTTTCCATCGGGACCTCACATCGAAGGTATGAAGGCTTTACTTTCACAGCTCTTTGATAGGCACTGTCCTCCTCTCTTACCAGAAAAGCTGGGTTAAGAGAGCAATCATTAATGAGCTCAGAAATTTTGGTGATCTTTTATAGATTTCATATTTAACCTGAATGGATACAATTTTCTATTCTCTATACCTAGACCTTAGAAAGCTTATCTAACATCCGAGCAGGTACCCTTTAGTGTTGGAACAGGCGACATATGCCTCTTAGGTCTTAATGTTTGACTTCATCTCATGAATGTGTGTTCCAAGAGCAGTGGCCGTGAATGGAGTCGAGAAATTCTTGCCATGTAGGAGTGACAGCAGTAAGACGTGTGAGGCCCTGTCTCTTGGTGATCTCTCGCATGGTCTTTCGGAAGCATCTCTGAGCTAAGAGCCAGAGTTTAGTCACTTTTAGTCACTTGAATGCGGGTTTTGAGGGTCATGGTGTACTGACCCATTTCCTATTTGTGTGATTAAGTTCCTGCCATCCTGCCAGTCCTTCTTTGGCATCAGTTGGCCTCTGTTAGTATTCTCTTGCTTTCCAAATTTCTGTGTGACCAAGTTAGAAAAGAGTTGCTTTTAGAGGAAGTTGGCCATGCTACAAGGCAGGCACCTTAGGGACGAGTGGCTTAGAACACCACTGTAATAAGGTTTATATAAATAGTGCTGTTTAATCATTGATAGGGGAACTATAAGGTCATCTAGCAGATATACCCAGGAGATAAATGTAAAGTCTCCCACAGAGAGACACAAGAGTTTGTACCAGCCTAAGAATAGCTGCCATTCATTTTCTATTCTCAACCTGTGTGGGCACGCACATTCAGGTTTCTATACACGTGCTTATATACATAGGTTTATATATTCCTACACACTCCCTCTGTCGTGGATGGATAGAAAGGGATCCTGTTGTAAGAAATTTCCAGTGAAAACGAAGCAGGTTGTGCCATCAGAGCCAACAAAACCTAGAACAGCAAATTCCTGGCCGCCTTACACGGCAGTGATTCTGTTGTGTTAAACAGCAGTACTGTCCCTGAAGACCCCGGCCATTGGTTCATAAACTGCTGCATAGAACATAGCTTTGAGGAGGTAAGTCGAGGGCCCCTGTGTCAGGCAGGGCCAGTTATAGTCAGATGCACTATTACCGTGAGAAACCCTACTGGTGCAGTGGTTAAGTTAGTGGTCCAAATGCACCAGGCTGCCCCACGGGAGAAACTCCTGGCAATCTGCTTCCCTGCAGATGACAGCCCGGCAAGCCCATGGGACAGTTCTACTGTGCACATGGGTCACTGTGTGTCAAAAAGGGCTCAGCAACACCAGCACGGTTGCAGACAAACACTTAACATGAGCAAGTAGACTCGGGGAATCAGCTGTAAGGAGCCCTTTATCTAAATAAGAACCTTGGGGCCTGGCAGGTCATAATTCTATTTTTTATCCTTTCATCAGCCTTTTCTTCTCCTACCAGAATATTTTGAAAAACTGGAGTTGGTCCAGGCAAATGGAGAGGGCTGTATTACTTTAGCAACTACCCAAGTTGATGATTGGTGTGCAGGTTTGACGTCCAGCCAAAATAAAATGCTTGCTTCCTATGCCACGAGAGTCATCTCTTCCAAGATAGAACTAGTTCCTGACAAGTCATCTTTCAGTAACGCAGATTATTTCCTCCACATCTACATGAGTGTCTAGCCTTGGGCCTGGCACTATGGCTGAAGGAATATGAAAAATGAGAATTTCTGAACTTGACATGCTTAAAAATCTTAGTGTTGAGAAATCAAGTACAGCCCATAGCACAGTTATACATTTTCAGACCAGGGAATGATCACTCTCGAGCAGGACAGTAAGCTTCCTGGAGAAGGGAGATCTTTCCACTCTTAAAAGTTCATCATAGGCTGGGCCCCAGTGGCGTCGTGGTTGTGCGTGGGACTGTGGCCCACTGGGACGGAGGTTCGATTCCAGCAGTGGGGCTGGGCCTCCTACTCCCACCACCGGAGAGCAGTGATGCCAAAAAAAAAAAAAAGAGTTCATCATATTCCCTTCTGTGCCACTCCCTAAATGTTTTTTTCCCATTGTGCTAAAGCTCTCATGTGATTCTCTGCAGGTTTGTTGTGTTCTATTTTAAAAGTCACTAACTTTTTAGACCTAAAGTATAAGACCACCCCTCTTTGGTTTCCCTGGGGTGGATATTACTCCCAGTGTCAGCTGGCCTGAGGCAAGAAACTAGAAATTTAAGAGGAAGAGTCCCTTGTGTCTCTGGGTTTCTTTGTGTTGGGACTTTAAGAAGGTGTTAAAAAAAAAGAATTTTGGTGGAACCAAGGGCTCAATAGAAGAAAAATACTCTGGAAATGATGACGGCAACATATGTACAAATGAGCTTGATACAATTGATGTATGGATTGTTGTAAGAGCCCCAATAAAAGGATTTATTTTAGCTGAGCCCCGGTGGCGTAGTGGTTGTGCGCGGGACTGCGGCCCACTGGAATGGAGGTTCAATTCCAGCTCCACAGGAACAAAGGATGGGCCTCCTACTCCCACCACCACGGCAGTGATGCCCTAAAACCAAAAAAAAAAAAAAAAAGGATTTATTTAAAAAAAAAGAGAGAGAGAGAGAAGGTGTTGAAGATACTTCCAGATAGTTAGAATTGAAGACTCAACTTCCATTTGAGATACTGTGTTGATTGCCCTTTTCTCATCTCAGAGGTTAAGTTGTATATGAATGTTCCAAGCTTATTTTAACCTTATTACTATGGGGAAGATTGTATGTCAGCCCCTATGTTAGAGCAGCCAGCCCCACTCAGGAAACCGGTGTGGCGGTCACAGTGGCCATCAGAATGAGACATCTCCAGGTGAAAAGAAGGTCAAAGGTACAAAGTAGGCCTTTGAAGTTTCCAATGATTTCTTCTCTGTCAGCTCTGGAGGGTCTGGGTTTGATTTCTTTAAGGTTAAGGTTAACGTATAATGTAGAATGTACACAATTAAAAGATAAGGGATGATTCCACAAACTTTGGGGTACTACATACTGTGGTGTATGTGATCAAGTGCACCTCTTACTCACCTTTGTATTCCTAGCATCTGGCACAGATGCTCTCAGAGCAGGGCCTTCCTGTCTCTGTTTCTCTGTATGAGCTTAATAGCATAGGGGCCTAAACTGCCACTGAGAGCTGAGAATTCAGGTCATAAATACCTAGTTGTGCCCTACCCCTCCACATGATGTCAATGCTGGAGGGGCCTTAGTGTTCTCAACCTGTAAAACAGATGCTGTCCTTGGCCTCACAGAAATGACCAGATGGCACTAAAAGGAGGGCTTCCATATGCGGCCAGTCCCTGAGTTACAATTGTCTGGCTTATAGACAACCTATAGTTAGGAACCAGCTTCCACCAGGGCAGTGATGCCACACACACACACACACACAAAATTCAAAGTGCACACAATGATTCGTAATTAAAAAGTAGGTGCTATTCAAGATGTGCCTCAAAACATTTCTAATTATTGTTAATGCTTTGTTAAAGATGTTTTGGTGTAAATGGAGATGTTTCTTTAATTTCTTTTAGGCATAGCACAGTACACTATATACAATGTATAAAGACAAACATTTGACGAATTGTCATTCGATACGAACTGTATCTAACTGTTCTAATTTAGGCACACATTCTACTTAAAGACAGATTGAGGAACTGTGCTGGTTTGTAATCGGGGAACTGCCTTAGTGGAAATGTGTCCCAGATGTGTAAACCCAGGACAAGCAAGAAGCAGATGCCTTTTTCCAAATGGATTCGGAGCATGTGGTAAAGCAAGGGGATCCCCAGTGTCCTAGCACAGTGTCACCTGAAAGTACTGGTATCGTAGTAAGTTTCTTATTCCAGTAGTTCTGGCCTGGCTGCCCTTAGAGGGAAAAGTCTGTCAAATAGAGCTGTTTAGTCTTTTTTCAATTACTTCTATGGCACAGACGGACATAAATTGGTATCATGGTGCTGAGGATTTATTTAGAAATGTCTGGTAATGTGGCTTTGAAAGTGTCTCATGCTGGGAGGGTGGGGGAGGGAGGGGAACAAAGAGGAGCTTACATCAAGGACTGAAGTAGAAATGTTTTGGAAATGATGATGGCAACAAATGTACAAATATGCTTGATATAATGCATGTATGCAATGTTGTAAGAGCCCCCAATAAAATGATCAATAGTAAGAAGTATCTAACTCATGAGCTCCATCAAGAAATGGCAATAACCATGCACAGTACCTTTACCAGTAGCTTGGGTAGTGGCGCTCTGAGTGGCAGCTCCAACACGTCTGCTTGGGAACCCCTCAGGAGCAGTTCCCGCCTGTCCTGCAGGGTCTCTGTGAGTTGGTGGCTTTGTTTGTTTTTAGTAATTACCCATGCGTGTCTCAGGTGTGACTCTTGTTGGGGACAACTAAGAAAGCCCTCTGTTTCTGCTTACTACCCCGATTGCTTGTCCTTACTGATCTGTGTCTGCCCTTTGGAGCGTGGATTACGCCTTTTGCTTTTGGGTGACTTTTTTTTTTAATTTAAGGTTTTAAAAAAAATGAGTTTAGCCAGCTCTTAAGCAGTCACCAATGTGAGAAGCCTCTTTAAGACACGTATTGGCGGAAGAATGAATAAAGAAGTTTGAGACATACAGTGAAATCCTGGGCAACATTAAAGAATCAGGGTGAATCTGTGAAGTACTTCATGAATCTAGAGGGCATCACGCTAACAGAAATTAGTCAAATACAAAAGAACAAATATTATACAAGACCATGTTATTAAACATTTTTGGGGGGAGGGCATCACTGCCCTCTGGTGGTCATGGGCGCTACCCAGCGCTGCTCCTGAGAGCCTCCGCTGGATTTGAACCTTCAAGCCCGCGGGCCGCAGCCCCACACGCAACCACTGACGCCACCGGGACTCAGTCCGTTATTAAACATTTTTAAAAGGATTTTTGCAAAATAGACTTTGATGGTTACCTTGGGTGGGAAGGAAAGGGAGGGAAGGGGAAATCATAGACTCAAAGGTAGATAGGTATTCATATGAATTGAGATCAGCTTGTTGGCAGCGAGTTTAGTGTGCTTTTCTGGAAACTCGGTGGCTGACAGTCCCAATTGGCAACACTGAGACATGCTGAGTTGGACTCAACTTGATGGCAGTTGTTTTGGTGTGTGTGTGTGTGTGTGTGTGTGTGTGTGTCCACGTCCGCACACGCCTGCCCATTTAAGTAGGCCCTCACTTCGGCTACCTTCTTAAGAATACATAGCTCCTGCCATGGCCTTCTGTCTCCAGTAGAAATAGAGCCAGCTTCCTCTGGGGAAGCCATTGAGGAAAAGGCTATGAAGTCACAAGACCTGTGTATATACTATTTCTAGTTGTAATTCTTATTTTTCCCATCTTAAATGTAAAAATCTCAGATCTATCCACTGGTCAATGTGTTGTGAAGAACCATGGATTTCTTGTGAGGAAAATGTTTTAAATTCCACCCAAGTAGATGTGGGCAATCTTTTACTTACCCAAGGGGCTAGAGGTATTTTGGAAGGCCACTCTTCTCTTCAGATCCCTGCTTTCCCAGAGATTCAATGTGCTTAGGCCAAGGGCCTAGAAACAGTGCCGTTCATTATCTTATCAAAGATTAGATAAGAACACATAGGATACTTTGTCATGACACAGCCAGACTTATAGGTTGTGTGTGTGTTGTATACATGGGGTGGGCGGTTATCAGGATTAGTTCAGGTTTGTAGGTATCCCATTCAATATGAGTAATCCATCTCTGATGACCAGAAATCTGTATATACAAGTCTGAGGCTTGGGTGGGAGAACATCAGGGCTAAGGAAATACTTGGGGTCATTTGCACAGAGGTGATCATTAGAAACATGGGGAAGCCTCCATGGTACAGCGTTAAGAATAGCTGTATGCCCAGAATAGAACTGGAGAGCATTATCTGCTGGCAGGGCCAAAAGAGGCTGCACTGGAGTCTGCAGAGTAGCCAAAGCAGAGCAAGAACTCCAGAAATGTGTCATAGAAGCCAGCAGAGACTCGTCAGACAGGAACAGTCTCTATAGCAGCGGTTCTCAACTGTCTAATGCCTTGACCCTTTCATACAGTTCCTCGGGTTGTGGTGACCCCCCAGCCCTAAAATTATTTTTGTTGCTACTTCATAACTGTAACTTTGCTACTGTTAAGAATCTGGTGACCCCTGTGAAAGGGTCATTCGACCTCCAAAGGGGTTGAGACCCACAGATTAAGAAACGCTGCTCTAGGGCTGAGCCCCGGTGGCGTCGTGGTTGTGCGCGGGACTGCGGCCCACTGGGACGGAGGTTCAATTGCAGCAGTGGGGCTGGGCCTCCTACTCCCACCACCGGAGAGCAGTGATGCCCAAAAAACAAACAAACAAACAAACAAAAAAGAAATGCTGCTCTAGTAGCCAGCTTGTTCCATGACCACACCTGACTCAGCAGCTCTGCATTCCCAGTACTGACAGTCCTTGAATCATGTAAACCACGGAAGGAAGGAATCAGCAGACAGATCAGAAAGGAGCACCAATTTTGTCTGTTGGGTTTAGTGCCTTGGAGGTCTTTGGGATCCTCCCATTCTTCGAGCACAGCCAGTGAGGAAAAGTGGGAGGTAAGGAAGCAAAGGCAATAAATGCTGCCTGAAAAATAGCTCCAGCCCAAGACTTTTGTAAGGGCAGGGTCAGGAAGCTTGTTAGAAAATACCCTCAAGCTCTTCCTGGTTACAGCTTCAGAGGAAAATGTCCCCACGTCTCTGGAGCAGAGGCAGAGTGGACCCTACAGCTGTGCTTCACACGCTCATCCCTGCCTGAGCCATTTCTCAGCAGATCAATCAGAGAGTGGTTCGCAGGAGTTGAAGAGTCAGCCTCCGTGAACGTGAAGATGGATCAGAAACGGAAGCGCTGTATCAAGGGCGGTACATTGTGGCTATGTTCTGTTCCTCACCTGCTATTCCCAAGCTGTCTTTACCAGGGCACTTCTGAAAGCTATAAAGCAAAAAGGACTTTGGAGACAGAAGCTGTTGGGGATAGGAGTGAAAGGGGTGACATCTGAGCTGCCGCTGCTTCCTAGGTCAGCACCCTATAGCTCCGACTTGTGGGCTGTCTTAAGTGGCTGGCCTAGGCTCCATCTTGCCATAAGCAGACAGACACAAGGACTGTCCTGCTTGGAGGCCAGAGATGGCATTGGATCTAGAGGAGAAAAGGATATGATGTAATCTCAGACTTCTTCCACATGGGGAAGGAGGATGAGTAGTGTGAGCAGATATCAAATCAAGGCCAATGGATTGATTTGTACCTGATGGGGTTTAAGGAGGAGGGAACTTGGCATTGATTTGGGAACAGATGCCAAGGCTGGGGAGGAGGGAGGGCAGAGTTAGGTCAGATAGGGCCTCATTGGCTCCAGAGACATACCTGTGAGCCAAGGATCCAGCTCTTGGCGCTGTCTTTGGAGGAAGGGGTGGGATGGACTGCCTCTGAGCCAGCCAAGTAGAGCTATTTTGACTGCAGTTATTTGGAGAGCTGGATGCTGCTTTTTGTGTATTTAAAGGTCATTTGGGTCCATCGTTTCTCGGGAGGCAGCAGCATTTGCTTCATGGACATGTCCCAAGCCTCTCCCAGAGAAAGAAATGAGGGTGAAAGCTGGACAGATTACCTTGGAAAGGTGAAAGAATTAGGAGAACATTCCAAATGGAAAGGAACAGTATAAACAGGCAAAGATTTGAAGGACCTCTTTATGCTTGTCAAGTCAAACTTTGAATGTGGATGTGGGCGTGGGAGTTCCAGGGACTGGATAAAGCCAGACCATGGAGACCATTTGCAACCACATGGGCAGGTGTGAATGTGTAGGTGTGGACACAGGTCTTACATTACCTGGGCAGGCCTGGACTTTGGCCCTCTGCAGAGGAAGGCAGGCCAGAGACCTGATAGTCTGCCTTCCGGCACTGTACGTTAAGCTCCAAGAGGACTCAAGCCCTTTGTTTACCGAGGTATTGCCAGTATTTAGAATCAGGCCTAGCACACCGACAGCAAAGATTTTTGTCTTTGGAGCATGTAATAAATCCTAGGGCAGCCACGCAACATTCAGGACTAACTCATGTCACATGGCTAGCTCAGAGGCCCAGGCCTGATCATTCAGTCTAAGATGGTGGCTGATCAAAGAGCAGAAGTGCGCAGTGAGGCATGAGGAGGTGGTGACAACTCTGGCTGCCTCGTTCCCACTTCTTAGCTCCATTTTCCTCCTCTTTGGAAACTTTAGAATTGCCTGATAAAGAGGGATGAGAACGGTTACTCCGCAGTGGTGGCTGACTTTGGCCTGGCCGAGAAGATCCCCGATGTCAGGTGGGTAAGCCCTAATGGGTGCTGGGGTAGTGAGGAGGGGAGCTGGGGCTAAGGGAAAACTTCACCCCCCTTGCTAATAGGCAGGACTTGCTTACAGTTCAACCTCAGCTCCCTGGGTGTGGTCACCCCTGGGAGAGGGAATTCCCAAAGGCCAGCGATCCCGTTGTGCCTGCCAGTAGCTAGCTCATTTCCCACTTCATCTCCCCTCACAGCACGGGGAGTGAGAAGCTCGCTGTGGTGGGCTCCCCTTTCTGGATGGCACCTGAGGTCCTTCGAGATGAGCCCTATAATGAGAAGGTGAGTCTGGGCGCTCCAGAGCCAGGAAGCATCCGGGATTATCTGTGTGTTCAGTGAGGAGCCACATCTTTCTTGTTGGGGGTGGGGCTGGTACCTGGCAGCTGCCCATTGAGGAAAACGAATGTAATATGGGCAGTGGGGCCAGACCTGGGCTTAGAGACCTGGGGGGCGGGAGGGGGGGGGAATGGGAGGCGGGCAGATACCCACTCACCCTCATTGAAAAAGAAAACCAAAGTCTTGACTCCCATCCAGGCGGACGTGTTCTCTTATGGCATCATCCTTTGTGAGATCATCGCCCGCATCCAGGCCGACCCGGACTGTCTCCCCCGCACAGAGGTGAGCTGCGGGCACGAGGAGCCACGGGGATACGATCGCTTTTGACACTGGGGCAGTTTGGTGGACCCGAGATGATAGCTGCTTCTCAGCAGCAGCTCCCAGCTTTTTCTTGGGATGGAGAGAGGGCAATTAAGGATCTGTACCCACTTATACCCCCCATACCCTCTCATACCCCCCATACCCTCTCATGCCCCTGCACCCCATCCACAGAACTTTGGGCTGGACTATGACGCTTTCCAGCACATGGTGGGAGACTGTCCCCCGGATTTCCTGCAGCTCACCTTCAACTGCTGCAATGTGAGTTTTCTTCCCATGGCGCGGGCTGGACCTTTTCACGTGGTCGGTCGAAGGAGCCTGAAAGGGGCCTTTTGCACGGGGGGGGGGGGGGGGGGGAGGAAATCATGGCACTCTTCCTCTGTGATGGGGTTCTGTCTACCCTTCAGCTGTTGGCCTGGACTGTAGCTACAGAGTCTGGTGCCAAGGAAAGGTCTGTATGATTCAAACCTTAGCCTGCAGGCTAGACTAATCTTGCCCTACGTGTTGAGGGGCCTCTGGTCAGGTTTTTGCCCATGGATCCAGGTTGGTCTGAGGATTTGTGGAAAACGCTCTTCATAGCATTAACTTCAGACGTCTTTGTTACTGGGCCTACTGTTTATATCAATGGGAAGGTAGGCTTTGATTAGGTAGTTTCTGGAGCCAGGTGAGTAGAACTTAACAGAATAAGCTTGTGGGAGCACAAACTTTGGAAGGACCCTGCACCCAATGGGATAAGGAACATTAAAAGGGGGCTGAGAAGAGGGAAGGACAATAGACAAATCCTATCTTCCCTGATCTTAGCCCCAGCACCCTCATGGCCTAGAATCTTCAGAAAAGATCTCTTACCTGTACCTGTGAATCCCCTTTTAAGATGCCAGAAACAAACTCGGATGCCAACTGTGGGATGGGGGTTGGGAGGACAGAGCTAACGGTTTCTGTGGATGTCTACAGATGGACCCCAAACTGCGACCATCCTTTGTGGAGATTGGAAGGGCCCTGGAGGAAATTCTGAGCCGCCTGCAGGAGGAGGAGCTAGAACAGAACAGGAAGGTGCAGCCCCCAGCCAAAGGTAAGTGCCTGATCTTTCAGGGTGGGGTCAGAATGTGGGGAATTATCCTCTAGGAATGTGGTTAATGCAGGGTCCCAAGTCCAGGGACCAGAGGGACTGGAGATGATGTCAAAAAGCACATGGAACTTTCTGAGATTTGTGGCCTGTCACAGTGCTTCCTCACTGGTCACACTGCTGCCAGGATCGTAAACTTTGTAGTACAAAGGGCCCTTTCCACAGATAACCAAGGAAAGATAACCTGACTTGTCTATTCTTCAGGACTCATAGAGAAAGGAGTTGGGATGAAGCGGCTGAGCTCACTGGATGACAAGATTCCCCCCAAGTCTCCACGTCCAAGACGAACTATCTGGCTGTCTCGAAGCCAGTCAGACATCTTTTCCCGGAAACCTCCACGTACAGTGAGCGTTTTAGATCCCTATTATCGGCCACAGGGAGGCGCTGCTACACGCACCACCAAGGTCAACCCTTTCAGTGCTCGCCAGGACCTCAAAGGTGGCAAGATCAAGTTCTTTGACCTGCCTAGCAAGTCTGTCATCTCCCTGGTATTTGACCTGGACGCACCAGGGCCTGAAACTGTGGCGCTGGCTGATTGGCAGGAACCTCTGGCCCCTCCTGCTCGCCAATGGCGTTCATTGCCTGGTTCACCTGAGTTCTTGCATCACGACGAGGCCTGTCCGTTTGTGGGCCGAGAGGAGTCACTGTCTGATGGACCCCCACCACGACTCAGTAGTCTCAAGTACCGAGTAAGAGAGATCCCGCCATTCCGGGCATCTGTCCCACCAGTTGCTTTAGCCCATGAGGCCATGGACTGTACCAGTCTCCAAGAAGAAAATGGTTTCGGGCCCAGGACCCAAGTGACAAGTCCAGGACCTGCCGTTGCCTTAGAGGACATGGAAGTCGAGGAAGAAACACCAAGAAGTTTGGCCCCAACTCCCTTCTCCACCGCAGGCAGGGGCTGGCAGGCCCGGGGAGAGCAGGATGGGTGAGGAGGTTAATCCTCTGCTCACCTTGGGGTTGAACCTTCAGCTGAAGCCATCAGCCCCCTGGGTGAACAGCCCTGGTCCTTCCGTGGAGCTCATAGTGCAGGCACGCTAGCCGGCCAAGCTTAACACCGGGGCTCTCAATGCCCAAAGGCTACGTGTGAGAGGAAAGGTAGAAGTGAGAGGCCTTACTAGCTAGGGCCAACAGCTGTACCAAGCTTCTGAAATCCAGCCAGGAGTTCTAGCTCCCAAATGATTCCCCAGTACATTTCCCCGGACAGGACCAGAGAACTCCTAGTTCTAGGTTAAGCTGGCAGGCAGCTATTACCCCAGGCTCTTTCTCCCACTCCAGGTCTGTCTCTTGCCCTATCCTGGGGCATATAAGCTACTGGATGGAACCTGGAGCTGACCAGGAAGCCATAAAAGTCACGGTTGTTTCTCAGATCTGAAGACTGGGGTGCTTCTTGCCAGTATGTCTAAGACACTTGAATAATTGCTGTTTGCACTTCCTGCACAGTCAGACCACATCACTACATATCTATGCAAGGGGAGGGCAAAGCAACATGTAGTGGTCATGGCTCTTAGCTAACCTATTCAAAAAACCTTTCCAATTGATTAATCTATTTTCCTATTTATGAAGGAGTCTTAATATTTTGCCCTTAGGACTTTCAACCTCGTGGTTGGGAGTGGGCTGGTTTTGTAGGCCCTAGGGCCTGCTTTATGTATTTGTCAACATGTGATATACTGAAGGGTTAAATGGTTTATCCAAGGACTGATTTTCTTCCCTTCCGGAGTTATGGGAAGAGTCTGTCCTTACAGAGGCGCAATAAGAAATAACCAAAGATGAAGCTGGTCAAATATTTTCATAACTTGTTTCTGTTGATTTCTTTCTTTTTTAAAAATTTTCCCAAGACACTTTCAGATTTAAAAATAAATAAAGATGGTGTTACAGGTGCTGGTCAGCCTCGTTACTTGTACCCTCTACCTTCCACTTCTAGGGTAAAGGAGACATCCCAGGGCAGAGCAGTGTCTCTGCCAAGGTCCCAAGTTCCCCTAACTCTATAGTGGTTGGGAGTACGACAATCACAGGCTAGAGCGTCCCAAAGCCCTCTCTCCTATGCTTAGCTGCTTCTCCTAGGGTCCAAGTACTGGGCAGAAGTTTCATCAGCTGCTGCCCCAGGCCAGCTTCATCTTCTGGCTGTGGGCTTTAGAAGAGCGGGAAAACTGGCTCTTGGTCACTATGAGGGGTACGGTCTTGCCACTCAGGTAAACCTTGTTGTGGCATTCAGGTAGCCACGGTTCAGAGCTGCAGGGTTGGGGTCCTTGGCTCATTCTCACATAAGCCATCACATAGCCGGTCATAAAGGCATCGAAGCCAGCCCGGTGCAGCCCGTCCCCAGATCCTGGGAGAGGACTGGCTTGCGTGCCTGGTACTTCTGGAGCAGCCATTTCAGTGCCTCCGGGCCTTGCTGCCTTGACTGCCAACTCCAGGTCGTCGCCGTGATCTTGCTCACAGCCAGTCTGTTCTGTAACTTCAGGCACAGCCGACTTCTGCTCCGCGTCCTCAGCTTTGAGGCCATCCCCACACACCTGCTTCAGGGGAGGGCCATCCCCAGCTTTCCCAGAGACCTGTGAGCCAGACAAGCCCAACAAAGCCCTCCGCCGTTTCTCTCGCCGCTGCCGGCGCCGCCGCCGCTTATCGTCTGCCGTAGCCTCATCACTGTCAATGATGAGGTCGATATTATGGGACCAAGGGCACTGTGGTCCCCGGGAGCACCAACCATAGGCCTATGGGTAAAAAAGAGCCTTAAGAAGAAGGTTCCGGGCATCAAAAGCCCTGGCCCCCAGGAAACAGGTGGGCACTCTCACCGAGAAGCTGTCACAGATACTGGTGGAGTGGGGACGAGGGGCAGCAGGAGATGTGCAGCAGCGGAAGTCGATATGGGCCCTCATGTTGGAAGGGTAACTGCAGAACTCCAGAGTGAGGTGTGGACTGCCCGTCGTCCGCTGCTTCTCATTTTCCCGCTCACTGCAAGAGCACAAGGAGGTAGTGATTGGCCCTCTAGCACAGACACTCCATGAGATGAGGGCTTTGCTTCAGCTTTGTTCCCTACTGACGACTCAGCACCTAAAACAGTGCCTGAGATGCGGTAGGCAATCAACAAATACCTTGAATGAATGGAACAAAAAAAGGCCTACCAAGCCCCACCCCTTCCCCTCAACCATCCCCTCACCATTTCCGGAAGGCGTATTCTAAGTAGGAGGCCACAAAGCGGGCATGAAACTCAACAGCATATTTGGTGTCATAAATGCCAGCTGGGAACATCTCACACAGGTCAGCAGTGAAGGTGCCCAGGCTCTCAGGCAACTGTGCGTAGAAGTTCTGGTATAGAAACACCAAGTCTATGAGGCCATTGTGTAGCACTAAGGGCCGCTGGGCCCGGATTAACTCCAGGAACAGTGTCCGCACGGACTGGCTCTGGCTTTCGTCACCCTAGGTGGAAGGAAAGAAGTCATGGGGAAGAACAGATTCCTCTAAGGAGCCTCTTCAGTACACTTGACCCAGCTTCCTCCACCTGGAAAGTTCCCCTCCATGCCTAACCCAACAAGTATAAGGCTAGTCTGGAGACCCACCTTGTCATTGCCCTTATGGTAGGGGATGCCCTGGGCATACTGCCGGTTGAAGTTGAAGCCATGCTGTACCAGGAACTGCACAGACTTTGGTTCTATGATGTATTCCTCCATGCACAGTAGAGTCAGATTGAACACCTGGGCCAGGTGCAAGTGTTCACCCTGGAAAAAGCAGCAGCACTGCTGTATCAAGACGTGGGAGAAAACCTAACACCTGATGCTCCCGAGAATCTAAGCCTTCCTCCCGCAGCCATAGGCCTGGGTTGGGGGTAAAACCAGCCCATACCTTAACTGGCTGCTGCTTGAAGCAGGCGAGGCCCAGGGAGAGGATAGAACGGGTCCTGGCAGCTTGACACACGGCTTTGTAACGTTCCTCGATGCACCTTGGGATCGGGTTTAAAGATTAAGGTCTGTCCCTCCTGCCGGGGCAGGGACTAAGAATATCGCTTATACTTACTGGTTCAGCAAACTCTTCCTGTCCCCAAGCCCACTCAATTCCTAGAAGTGGGTAGAAGGAGAGTTGTGTCAGGCCCAGCCTCTCCACAGTGGCCTGCCCTCCCTGTTTCCTGACCCTCACCGTATCTACGGCCACGAAGCTAGCAGTCTTGATGGCCAGCAGGAGCGATGGCCATATCTCCTTGAAGTTGTCACTTTGCACATCCACCACAGGAACCTGTATTACCAGCTGCTCAGACGTCGTGCGTTTGCTGACACCATCTGGAGGTAGGGAATGGGATGGATGTTAATGTTCAAGCTAAGATCTGGGGGAGCGGATATCCCAAACTAGGCCAGGGTTGCATACTGGGGAGCTGTTTCTTTTGTTTTGTTTTGGGCATCACTGCCCCTGGTGGTGGGAGTAGTTTTGTTTACAGGGAGCTGGAATTGAACCTCCATCCCAGGGGGCCGCAGTCCTGCGCACAACCTCTACGCCACCGGGGCTCAGCCCCTGGGGAGCAGTTTCTACTGGGGCAAGAAATGGTAGCTTTCCCTTCCAGCACTTGTGCCCCCACACTTTACGCACAAGTTTCGCACCAGACAATGCCTGAATTTGAAAGCCAAAGTCCAAGTCTTCCAGTGGTTGATTTATCTGAGACTTTGGGATAATTCTGTCGTCCTAAATATCACAACTGGTAAAAAGCAGGGGTGCGAAGTGGGGGCGGGAGACTATGATTTTCGAGGTTCCTTTCAAGCCCTACAGGTAATACTTTGCTGGGAGTTCCGTGCTCTGAATTCCTCAGAAGGCTCAGCCCCCACCCCCTCGCCGTGAGCTCCAGTTTACTATGTATCGCGATCACCGTTCTCAATGCGTCCTATTTCCTTGGACCACAACTCCCAGCCTGCTCCACACCTATTAGCTCAGCCCTCATCTCCCGACATGCCCTCACTTCCCCCGATGACACTCCCAGCACCCCAGGCTTTTTGCAGCCCAGGCCGCGGTGCACGCTGGGACTTGTGGTCTCTCCGTGCCGGGCTCGGATGGGAAACGCCGGTGTCCCGTGAAGCCCGAGGACGACTTCCGGAGCTATGCGTTCCCGGCCTTCCCCGTCCCCGGGGCGCGTAGGCTTTTCAGGCGGCCTGTCTCGGGAGTCACTCACCGTCCGAGGCTGCTATAGCCGAGGCCACGCCGTCGTCGCTGTCAGCGGCCATGACACACCGCGCGCCTCGCGCCTGTTGCCTGGGGGGGCGCTTGGGACTTCCGCTTGGTCTTCTGGCGCGACTCTCAAATCGGGGGCGAGGGGGTGGGGTCTCCCCTTCAGACTTACCGACGGGATGGACTTCGGTTCGGACTTTCCGGGTCTGGCATCGAGGGGGTGTCGGCCCAGCGCGCGCTGGGAGCCTATTGGCTGGTGCCGCCCGGCGGACCGCCCTGATTGGCTGGAGCCCCGCCCCCGGGAGTGCGTCGGCGAGCCGGGCGCGGGAGGCGGCGCGGGAGGTAATGTCCACTCTGCACGCGCGCCCGTGGGCGCGGGCGCGGGCCCCTGTGCTCCCGCTGACGTCGAGGGAAGGGGCATGGGTGGGGTCGCCGGGAGAGCGGTGGCAAAGGCGTTGCGGAGGCCCAGCTGCAGGCCAGCACTTAAACACAAAGGCGTTATGGGGGGGGGGGCGGTGCAGGTCGCCCCGAGCTTGGGACGTTCTTAGACTGGAGAGCGCAGTGCGGTCTGGGAAGGAAAGGCAGGGCAGGGGACCGATGGGCAAGCTGGAGAGGCAACTGGAGACCAGTTAGCTGGGGAGCTTTTGCTGTAAGTGAGGCAAATTATTGTGGGGACTCGGATTGTGATTCTGGCTGTAAAGATGGCGAGGGAAGGAGAGATTGTAAAGCAACTTGTTTGGTGCCGCGCCATCAGACGGTCGCTTTATGAGCCCACCTCACCATCGTTCCTATGTTGGAGCTCACTGCTGGGGCTCACGGCCGAGCGAGAGGAAGGATGGGTGACCTTGAGGGCGATTGGACTTGAACTCCTCCCGCCTGAGCGGTAGCCGAGATCGCGGTGGCCTCCCAAGGACGCTGGTTCCCATCCGCCGGGCTCACAAAGGACAGCCTTCCCCCCCCTCCCTCCCTCCCTTTAGCGAGGCCTTTTCAGCATTATTCCAGATGACTCGGGTCTGCCCTACCCTAAAAAAAAGTTCACTATCCCTCATCCCATTAATTTATTTAGCAAGTGTTTATGTGACTGCTCAGTCTTGTGGATACAATGAAACCGAAAAGAGAACTCGCGATTTCTTCATGGAGTTTTACAGTCAAGGGGGTGAATTGGACACTGCTGTTACAAGAGTTTTGGAGTTCCTGGGGGTGCAATTGGCTACCTACTATGTACTGTTTGGGGGTACAAATGGAATGTAAGGAGACTTAAGAATACTAAGCCTTGGGCTGAGCCCCGGTGGCGTAGTGGTTGTGCGCGGGACTGCGGCCCACTGGGACGGAGGTTCAATTCCAGCAGTGGGGCTGGGCCTCCTACTCCCACCACCGAGAGCAGTGATGCCCCAAAACCAAAAAAATAAAAATAAAAACAAAGAATACTAAGCCTTCACTTGGAGAAAGAAGACAAAGGCACAGCAGAATAGAAGAGACTTTACGCAAAGGAACCCAAACTCATATCCTCTGTGTTGATGCCGACTGCCCCTGTGGGTTTCCGAAACTAACACTTTATGGGAGGAAAAACCTCATCTTTCGCCTTTGGAGTGGTTGGCAGTTTCAAGCAGCTGACCTGATCCACCAGGGGAGCGAGTTCAGAAACGGAGAAGAGAAGATAGAGGGTCTGGTTGGGACTTGCAAGCCAAGGTGTGATGAGTGGATAGATAGATATTCAGCAATGCATAGCAGAAGAAATGTGTTCGGTGAAGGACTCTGGATAAATAGCTCTTCCCAGGAGGGGAATAACTGCTGTAATTCCAGGTCAGATTGGTAGGAGTATAGTGAGTGGGTGAAACCAAACCCAGATTGTTGAGCCTACAAGGCTGTATGAAGCTGGAGTCTTAAAAAAGGGCGAAGGGTCTAATGATCAAAGTCCTCATTCTCAATGTCCCGAAAGGTTCTTTGTGATCCGGCCATTTACCTCCCCCCTCCTGCCTAACACTCCTTCCTTCCTCATTCCTCTCTAAGACACTGATCTCATTGTTCCAAGAACACACCAGGCGCCCTCTGCAAGGCCTTTGCGCTCAGCTGCTGCTTTCTGTGCCCAGATAATTGTCAAACCAAGTCTTTGAACTCTTTTTAAGACTTGGGCCAAATGTCACTCATTAAGTCCATCTTGACCACGATTTTCACAATTGCACCCCAACACCCTTTCTTTCACTTGCTCTACTTATCCTTTTTTTTAAAAAAAAAATACATTGACCTTTTACTGGGGAGCTCTTACAAGTTTTATGACAATCCGTCATTCAATTCCATGAAGCACATTTGTACATATGTTGCCCTCAACATTTCCAAAACATTTTTCTTTCTGCTTCAGCCCTTGGTGTCAGCTCTTTCCCCTCCCCCCACCCTCCCACCCTCATGAATCCTTGATCAAGCATATATTATTGTTATTTCGTGTCTTACCCTTCACCCGCATCTCTGTTATTCTCTCTGGGGCGTGGGCTACATATCCAACATTGTGATGAGTTCCCCTTATCCCTACCCCCACCATTCTCCTACCCTCATGATATTGCTATTCCCACTACTCTCCTGAATTCCATGTGTTGAATGCTCTTATTCCTCCCCCCTAGATCACACCCGTGTGGTCTGGACAGACCCGCCACTCTCCCCAGGCTTTATCTTCAATGCTGTCCTCAGTATTACATTCTGCGGAGGGGGTCAGCATAGCCTGGCTTGGGCCCTGCCCGTTCTCCTCATCCTCTTTTCGCTAGTCTCTCTCCTTGACATTAGGAGCTGGACTATAACCCAAGGTTAATAGCTCTAACCCACAAGCCGTTCTGTAGGGGAAAGATGAGGCAGCTCGGCTTCCATAAAGATTTGCAACCTTGGAAACCGTCAGGAACAGAGTGGTTCTGTTCTGTCCTATAAGGTCGCTTTGACTCAGAATCAATTCAAAGGCAATGGTGTCTTTTGTTTTTTTAAGTAGATCATTTTATTGGGGCCTCTTACAGCTCTTAAGCCAGTTCACACATCAGTTGTATGAAGCACATTTGTACATAGGTTGCCAGCCTCATTCTCACAACTTTCTACTTCTCCTTTTTGTTCCCTGCCTCCCCAGCCCTTCCATCCTCATGACTCCTTGATAAATGAGAAATTATGGTGATTTTCATATCTTGGGACTTTGGGGGGCATGATCTTGGAAAGATCTCTTTGGAGAATGAATTGTAGAAACACGCCGGTTTGGCAAAGGAAAACAGTGGGTCTGGGCTCGAAAGGTTTGGAGGAGCAGGATCTTAAGCCGGGTTAGTTTGGGAGGAGGAATTTTTCCTCCCTGGAATACAGGAAAGGAGGAAGACAATGCACATGGAGAATTTGTGTGTGCATTTTTCCTCTCTGAAAGACCGTGTTATTTTGATGAGCGTTAGGGAGATGGTGGTTTTGAGGAGAAAGCTTGGCACAGGTGTTGCGGGAACTGCTTATTGAAGAATGTAGCCTCAGGAGTAAAGGGACCCTTTACTGGGGGGCGGGGGTCTTGGTTAAAAATTTGGTCTCTATGAAGCAACAAAAATTTTCACAGAATGCAAAAATAGTATTATAACATATTTGTTTTAATTTTAAAACCCCGCGGGACATTGTTATGTTGTTAAAAAGCGGGACGTCTGGTCAGTTTACCTAGAGGCAGACTGGGTTTGAATGGACAAATAACTTCATCTCTCCAAAGCCTCCATGTCCTCATCTCTAAAAGGAAGGTAACACCTGGTCCCTACCTTCATGCATTTGTCAGGAGCTGGTCGAGTGAGGACAGTCAAACACTTGACTGGGGGCCCGCACATGGGAAGCCGTCAGGATCATCTACTTTTCATTCTTGGGGCTAGCACAGGCAGGTGAACAGTGAGCCAACAGTTCAGATCAGCCGGCTGGGTTTCCTCGGTACCGGTGATCGGGCAACGGTAGTGTCCTAGATCAAATTAGGAGTAAAAATAGCTCATCTCTACCCCCCACTGATTCATCACCTGCTTTTAGAAAAATCGTTTCCCTCTCTGATTCTTTGGTGTCTCCTGTCCCTAAAATGAAGACTTTGGGCTGTTATGTTGTTAGATGCTGTTGAGGCTTTTTGTTTTTGGTGTTTTTTTTTTTTTTTTTTTTGCCTCAACAACTCCATGTGATTGAGGAGAACTGCCCCATAGATTTTCCTAGCATCTAATCTTACGGCAGCGGATCTCCTGGCCTATCTCCCAGGATCCTCTGGGAGGGTTTGATCTGCCAACCTTTCCTTCCTTTAGTGGAACGGATGACCTCCAAAGGCCCATTCAGCATAAACATGCTACAGCTCCAAACAGATAATACACCCCCCACCCCCCAGCCCCCTACTCCATGCTCCCAGATACCTCTAAACAACTCCGCTCCACACAGTCACAGCGAACACCAGGGACACACGGGTGCGCCTGACGGGAGGGGAGCCTTGAATTGTCCTCTCTCACCTGCTCCAGGGCCATACGCACGCTGGCCCCTGGGCAGCCGGTTGTAGAAGCTCAGCGGTGCTGGTCATCTTTCAGTGCCACAGCTGGCCAAGAGCACGCCGGCGTGTTTCGAGGGTGCTTGTGAAAAGTGACATCTACGGGGGTGACTGGAGGAGGGAGATGGCTGTGCCCCTGGCAGGGCCTCAAGGTTCCATCTCCCCCGTGACAGATGCTTTTGACTGGGCCCGTGTATTCTATCTAGGTCACCATGAGGAAGCCACGGGCAGCCGGGAGAAGTCACAGGAAGAAAGCACCTGGCCACGATCGAGGGGAGCAGTGTGGCCCCAGCAGCAGCCCGGCCACGCCTTCTGGCCCGGATGGTGAGGAGCTGGTCTGGGCGTGGCTCCGAGGGCCCGTCTCCCTGGCCGTGAAAGGCAGAGTCAGACTGGCAAGCATGGCATCAAGGCACCCTGTACACTTGGGGGATAACTCTAATTTTGTCGTACAGGACGTTGGGCTAATTGTACTCAATGTCTGCTTGGAAAAGAGGACAGCAGGTTGTAGTTTGTACAGAGCTTTCATGGAGATTGAACGAGTTTATCCTGAGCCTGAAATAGTTGTGTAAACAGGTGCCAGCGAAGCTTGGCTGAAACCGATTGCTTTTCACGATGGCCCCGAGGCAGAAGGGCCAACAGTACCGTCCTGGGACAATTCACAAATGTAGTTGGGTCCCAGTTCCAAAGCCTAAGGGAGGGGCTGGGGATGAAGGGAGCCCAGAAAGCCGTGTCCCGGGGCCTGGTGCACATCAGCCACAAGGAGTTTGGGCACCTCCAGGGCTGGCCAGGCAGCAGAAGGCGGCGCTGCAGGTCTCTGTCTCTCCCTACCACCTGTTCAACGACACGGCTGAGGTGACAGCCTTCCGGGAGGGCCTGCTGCGCTGGTATGACCGAGAGAAGCGGGATCTCCCCTGGAGGAGGCGGGTAGGCAGGTGAAGGGCAGGGCTGGTGGGACCGGGGGCTGGAACCACGCTGCTCCATGCTGACTCCCCTCTGGGCTTCCCTGGCAGGCAGAGAGTGAGGCGGACGCGGACAGGAGAGCCTATGCTGGTGAGTATTGCGCAGAGCTGGAGGGGCGGCGGGCAGGGTGGTGGCAGTGCCCTCATGCGAGCCCCTCTCCCCCAGTGTGGGTCTCAGAGGTCATGCTGCAGCAGACGCAGGTGGCCACGGTGATGGATTACTACTCCCGATGGATGCAGGTGACCCCAGGGGAGGCCGAGGCTGCGGGGAGGGTAAAGGGCCACATCCCAGGGGAAAGACTGGTGTCGCGGGGTGGGCTTGAGAAGGCCGCCGCCACCTCCCTACCCTTGACCTTCATCTCTTTGTGAACTCTAGAAGTGGCCGACGCTGCAGGACCTGGCTGGGGCTTCCATGGAGGTGAGAGCCCCCCCACAGGCAGCCGGGGTGGGGACAGCGGAGACTGACCACTGAGCTCTCCGACCTCTGCTCCCCTTCCCCTCAGGAGGTGAACCAGGTCTGGGCTGGCCTGGGCTACTACTCTCGAGGCCGGCGGCTCCAGGAGGGAGCCCGGAAGGTGAGGGGATGGCCAGGAGGGCGGGAGTCCAGGGTCCCCAGGTGTCTCACTCGGAACTTGGAGCCTTCCCGCCCCGGCAGGTGGTGGAGGAGCTAGGGGGCCACATGCCACGGACAGCTGAGACGCTGCAGCAGCTCTTGCCTGGCGTGGGGCGCTACACAGCTGGAGCCATCGCTTCCATTGCCTTTGGCCAGGTGACCCCACGGCCCCCACCCCACCACCACTTGCCCTGCCCACCTCCCCTCCCAGCCCAGGCTGACACCGGGACTCTTCTGTGCCAGGCAACTGGTGTGGTGGACGGGAACGTGGTGCGGGTCCTGTGCCGCGTCCGGGCAATGGGCGTTGATCCCAGCAGCCCCCTTGTTTCGCAGCAACTCTGGTAGGCTATTGCTGGGAGGTGGGGAGGGTCTCCAAGGGGTCTTTGATAGCCAACGCAGTTCCCTTCTGACAGGAGCTTAGCCCAGCTGCTGGTGGACCCAGCCAGGCCAGGGGACTTCAACCAAGCCGTCATGGAGCTGGGGGCCACCGTGTGCACGCCACAGCGCCCACTGTGTCACCAGTGTCCTGTGCGGAGCCTGTGCAGAGCCCGCCAGAGGGTGTGTCATCTGGGCAACGGGTAGTCAAGGGTCCTGGGGAGTGACTCCTGCCCCTGAACCCCCTGCATGTGCCTCTCAGGTGGAGGGGGAGCAGCTGTGTGCCTCCCGCAGCCTGCCACCCAGCCCTGATGTGGAGGAGTGCGGTGAGTGCCTGCCCTGCCAGGGGCTGCCTGAGGAAGCCGGACCCTGCTCTCCCGGCAACCTGAGGACATGTCTGTGGAGCTGGGTCGCGACCTGGCTTCGCGGTCTGCCACCTAAGCCCTCCTGGCCTGAGGGGAGCTCGGATCTCTCTTCCCAGCTCCCTGCATTGGGCAGTGCCCGCTGTGCCCACCACCCACCGAGCCCTGGGATCCAACCCTGGGAGTGGTCAACTTTCCCCGAAAGGCCAGCCGCAAGCCCCCCAGGGAGGACAGCGCAGCCATCTGTGTCCTGGAGCAGCCCGGGCCCCTGGGAGACGCTCAACTTCTGCTGGTGCAGAGGCCCAGCTCAGGTACCTGGAGGCCGTGGGGACGTGAGCACCAAGGAGGGGGCGGGGGAGCCGGCAGCTCAGGCCTCCCCACCGCTGGCTGCCTTCTTCTCAGGCCTGCTGGCAGGACTGTGGGAGTTCCCGTCAGTGTCTGGGAGCACGGAGCCCTCGGGGCAGTGTCCCCGCCAGGCTCTGCTGCAGGAGCTGCGGAGGTGGGCTGGTCCCCTCCCCGCCACCCACCTCCAGCACCTCGGAGAGGTGAGTGAGCAAGCGAGGGCTCAGGGCTGAGGGGCGTGGTGGCGATGTCCACAGGCCTGTGTCAGCCCTCTCCCCGTGCCCCTCCCTGCCAGGTCGTGCACACCTTCTCTCACATCAGGCTGACCTACCAGGTTTACGGCCTGACCCTGGAGGGGCAGGCCCCAGTGGCCACTGCACCCCCCGGCGCTCGCTGGCTGACCCGGAAGGAATTCCTGTCTGCAGCTGTCTCCTCTGCCATGAAAAAGGCACTGTCTTCCTTGTCTGTCTTCCCAAAGCGTCCCATGTGAACCTATGGGTGTGTCCGCGGAGAAACGGACTTCCACTGTCAACAAGAGTACTGGGCCACCGGGTGGAGGGCAGCACGCAGGCTTCTGGCTCCCTGGAGGAAGGTGCCAGCCCTCTGTCTCCCCTTTACTTGGCTAGGTGTTCCGGGTGTACGAGGGCCAGCAGCCAGGAACCCGACAGGTGAGCCCCCGCGCCCGCCCTAGCCGTCTCTGCTTCTAGGAGCTGAGAGAGAGAGAGAGAGAGAGAGAGACTGTTCTCGACAGTCGAGGGGACACACAGTGGGCCATGTGGCAGCATGTGAATGGGGGAGTGTCACTTCTGTCAGGGAGGCAGAGACCGGGAAGGTTTATCCTCCTCGGGGTACAAGGAATGAGTGTTTTTCTCCAGATTGGGGAGGGGAGTTAGCAGTGGGGGTGTTCTGTCTGGGCACAAGAGTGGCGAGGGCGAAGTGAAGTGCAACAGCCTGGGCATCTTTCTTCTCCTTTGGCTGAGGGCGCCCAGATCAGTGAGGGCAGAGGCCACGGAAGCCTTTCAGGTGGAGGAGAGTGGAGTCAGATTTGCATTGTGGGTAGCTCCTTTTGGCTACCTTTCTGAGGGCTGATCTGAGGAGCAGATATGGAAGTCAAGTTAAAGGTCGCACAGCATTCCGGGCAGAACTTGAGTGCACTCAGTGAAGCGGGGAGCAGGCACTGAGAGTTCTCTGCCCTCTTCAGGGTCTCCCCACTTTGGCTTCTGTACAGAGTGTCAAAAGGTCCCGGATGTCTGTCTTGTCCAGCCGGAAAAAGCCTAGCCGGGGCCAGCAAGTCTTGGATGGTTTTTTACAACCCCTTGTCCGCACGGATGCACCCAAGCTCAGCACAACAGCCCAGTGACGGCTCTGGAAGCAGCCACCACCGCAGGGAGGCCTGTAGTTAATAAAGTGTCTTATTTTCATGTTGGAGAATTACCCACCCCCTCCCACCCGAGGAGCCTAGAAGGTAATGAACTCCTGCTTGACTGGCTGAGCTCCATGGCAGCTGCCGAGGTGGGCTGGGGATGATCTGTTCCCCTCAGCCACCAGAAAGGTGGGAGCAGGCAGCTGCATGGAGCACCTGCCAGGACCTGTCAGTAAGGGACACCCAACACCTCAAACCAGGTCTCAGGTGCCCCCTCTATTGGTGCGGAGGCATGGCCCCAGGGTAGGTGATTGGGCCCAGCCCTTCCCCACCAGCTGTATCCTGGAAACAACGCAGGGAAGGGGGGAGCAACGGGAGAATTTGGTGTCTTAAATTCCTACCTCAAGTACGAAGTCAGCGACTCAGGGATACATTACATGGTGTGTGCAGACAAGCAAAGGGCCGATAGTCTCAAAATTGTGGGGTGAGGAGGCGAGAAAGGGGATCAGAGGGGGCGCCGGAAGCTTCTAAATGGATTGATCTGATAGAAACGAGTGGAGCCTCTCACCATTACTCTTCAAACCTGGAGCTGAACGGCCCCCACAGATCGACGTTCCCTGAACAACAGACGGGCCTTTTTTCTTTTTTTTTGGGTGGGGGGGGGGGCGGGCATCACTGCTCTCCAGTGGTGGGAGTAGGAGGCCCAGCCTTTGCCCCTGTGGAGCTGGAATTGAACCTCCGTCCCAGTGGGCCGCAGTCCCGCGCACAACCGCTACGCCACCGGGGCTCAGCCCCAGACGGGCCTGTTTTAACATGAACTATGACATCAGGAGGCACGAGCTCCTAGCACAGTTCCCACGAAGAGACCAGAAGGGCATTTGCCTCAAACAAAGCCCAAGGCAGGACGGGATGGGAAAGAACAGAATGGAAATGGGAGACCCAGGCAGTGGGCAGGGCGCCTCGACATGGGGTTGTCATCAGTTCCACAAAAACAAACTGATGGATGGAAAACTTCCACCCAAACGACAATAAAGTGTGTTTTTTCTTTTTAAAGGATGGATTATGTTCTAGTCCCAAATTGTTTAATTCCTTTATTAGTCTTCACATTTTACCTTCAGATTCATGTATGTCTAAGAAAGGTTTCAGAGTAAAACGAGTAAGTCCCACCCCCATGGGTCCTGGTGAGATTCCACTTCTGACAGATGCGACTGAGGCTGGGGGCCACACCTGGTCCTGGTGAGATTCCACTTCTGACAGATGCGACTGAGGCTGGGTGCCACACCTGGTCGCACAGGCTGCCCTGGCTTGTGTGCCTGGGCTTGTCACCCTGCTCAGGCTTTGCTACACCTGGCGGCTTGCTCCTCCACCGACTGCCACAAGGCCCTGATGTTGCCCTGGCCAAAGCCTGTGGCCCCCTGCCTTTGAATCAGCTCCAGGAAGAAGGTGTCCTCCGGAAAGAGGGGCTTGGTGAAGACCTGCAGCAGGAAGTTGTCTGGAGCACCATCCAGCAGAATCCCCCGTCTGGCTAGGCTGCCAGGCTGGTGACCTGCAGCTCGGATCTGGCTCTCCTTGCCAGGCTGCTGGTAATAGGCCTCGGGTGGCGCCAGGAGCTGGCCCCCTGCCGCCACCACTCCTTGGGTGGCTGCCACGATGTCAAGCGTGTACAGCCCCACGTGCTGCAGGCCAGGCCCCTGGTTCTGGTCCAGGAACTGCTCCACCTGGTCCTTCCCACCGCTGGCTCGTGACAGGGACTCAGCCAATACCAGGGTGGGGACATCGCTGCCCACCGGCGTCTGCAGGGCCGTGAGCCTCAGCCCCCCACGTCCAACCCCCGCAGACACTTCTAGGCCCACCATTGGATCCTCACCTGGGCTCAACGGCAGATGGCGAAAGCCCAGGTAGTCTTGGAACCAGCGCATCAGGATGGGGGAGCTGCCCGGGGTGCAGGCGAGGGTCAGATGGTCCACGTGGCTGACCCAGTTGGGCCCAGGGTCGGAGGGCACGGGTCCAAAGCCGGGCAGGAAGGGCCCGCGGTAGCCGGAGCGCTCCAGCAGCGTCAGGCTGAGGTTGGCCACCGGGGAGTCCACCACCGTGTAGGTGGCCGCGCCCTGCGTATCCCGCACGCTCACAGGGGCCACCAGCGTGCGGCAGCCCCGCGCAGCGAGGGCCCGGGCTGCGCCGGCCGCGTCGGCCACGTCGAAGCACAGGTTGGCGGCGCTGGGCACGGCGTGACGGGAGTCCAGTCCGTACAGCGGCTGCCCCGGCCCGGCGCCTTCATTGACCAGGAAGATCGCGTCTCCGCTCCGCAGGGCGAGCTGCCGCCAGCCGTCCGCCTCCCGCCCCGCCAGCGGCTGGAAGCCGAAGCGGCGCTGCAGGTCCGCGGCGAAGGGCTGGCCCGCCGGCACGTGGAAGGCGATGTGGCACAGGCGGCGGACGGACAAGGTCATGGCTGTGCGGATGAAGACCCCGATCTGTGCTGCGCTCGCCCAGGTGTGGTTCGTGACCCCCCCGCCCCCCAGCACTCTCGGAAACCCTTGGAGCGCGGTTCTGCCGCCCTTCGCGGCTTTCCCCCTCTCGCTCTCTCGCTCTCTCTGGGGAGAGAAGTTACGCCCTGAGCCTTTACCCGGGCTGCCAATGGACCACCCGTCCGAGAACCACGTGGAGTCAGTGCTGGGGCGGAGCCAGAGGTGAGAGGCGGTGCCAGCGGTAAGGGGCGGGGCCAGCGGCAAGGGGCGGTGTCAGAGGTAGGGGGCGGGGCTGGGGACGCCTTGGCCCACCCTCGCCACTCTCCCGCCCAGACCTGCTCGCCAAGGGGACCTTGCGGACGCCCTGCTGCCCCTTCCCAGGGCCCCGGCCCACTGCCCCTGCCTCCTCCGCCTCCGCAGGTCACAGTAGCTGCCTTCACTCGGTGCCAGGCTCGGGTCTGCCACTCGCCCTCCCGTTCTGGAGCTCGGGGAATCAGCCCCAGGCTGGCACCGACGCCGGAACGCTCCGCCCACAAGCACAGCCTTCCTTGCTTTCTGCTGCCCGTGCTAAAGTTTAACGCTGTGTTACAGACGTTTACCTCTCCTTCAACATAAGTAAAATCACTTCCGACGAGCCCATTCCAACGCCACGCCTGTAAATCATCACGGGAACAGATAGCCCCATTTCTCCTGCACGCGTCTTGAAAGCGGGTTTGAACTGGCTGTGGTTAGCCGTCCAATGCATCGGCTCCCTCAAATTGCCCACACAGTGATAGGCTTCCCCCCCGCGGGCAGTGGCTTGGCGACACACATTTGGGTGGAAGTGTGCCGAGAAAATGCGTTTCCCTGGGCTGAGCCCCGGTGGCGTAGTGGTTGTGCGCGGGACTGCGGCCCACTGGGTTGGAGGTTCTATTCCAGCAGTGGGGGCTGGGCCTCCTACTCCCACCACCTGAGGGCAGTGATGCCTAAAAATATATATATAAAGAAAATGCATTTCCCGTCGAATATGGTTGCACATCTTGGGTCGCAAAGCCCCAAGTTGTCACCACACTCTTCCCACTTCTTGCCTAGGCCCCTGATTTCCACTTATCCACTTTTCCTGCCTGCCTTCTCAAGTTTTTTGGGGGCTAGGCAAATGGGGCCTCTCCCGACACCCTTAAAAAGAAACTGCTCCTTGTGAGTTCAGTGAAGGAAGGTTTACAGAGCAGGAGGGTAGCCCTGCCCACTGCTTGCGCTCTCAATGCGCCACTGAGTTCCATGCTTGCAGGGTGACTACAGGTCAGAATCTCAGTGGTCCCGCCAGGGTCTATTGTTGTAAGCAGGGCGTTGAATAAACAAAATGAGCAGAGTTGAAGAGGTTGATTGTGTCCAAACCCAGACTCTGTGGAGTGCCAGGTGTGGACCCCGAGTTGAGAGTAGGGTCCAGCTCCCGTTGGCACACAGTTTATTGGGGCACACAGAAAGAATGTGGTCCTTTGCATTATCTTTTAGCTTGTACCAGCATGTGGATTTTCTAAGAAGCTTCAGGGTACAGAAGCAGAACATTTGGTTAAGCTGACCCGTCCACAAGCTTGGGGTCATCCTGTTTTCTTCTGTTCTTATTGCAAATCCAGAACAATTTCACCCAGAGCCATTCCAACTTCTTTATCAGTCAGAACAACTTTTACTTCCTCTTCATATCATTGCCAGATTTCTTATCACATTTATCCAACCAACAAATCTGGTGTCTTTCATGATTTTAAGTTTTGTTCCACAGTTTTACTCTATTCTGCCCAGAACCTTGTAAAAGGATCATTTTCAGAGCACTTGGTAGGGGTGGCTGGACCCCTCTAGTTTTTCTGATTGTAGGTTGTGGAAACTAATGTTTGCCTGGCCCACAAGTCCATTGGACTTATGGTTTCCAAGCCTTTTGAAAATTTTCATCACATTTCTTTCCTCTCCATATGGAGGGACCTGTGGTTACATCTTAGAAGGCTGTTAATGAGCTTTAAGGTCCCAGTGACTGCTCCTCTGGGTAGGACAATGTGGAGTTATGTACTTTGGTGTCAGTTTCATGATTGAGAGTGTAGGGGTGGAGGCTAGCCTGTCACTCAGACGTCTGTGTGAGCATGGCTTTCTCTGAGAATTCTGGGAAATCTCACCATTTCCCCATCCCTCATGAAGGTGAGAGACTATGGACTCAGTCTCTCTGGGAGACTCTCTACTGACATGACACAAGGCTGACTTCCTGTGAGACATCCCAGGGGAGAAGCCACATAGGCCTACCCTGATGGACCCAGATCTCTGAAGCCAGAAAAGCCACATGGAGACCCCTGCCAGTGCTGAGATGCTTGTACCACCACTGGATACACAAGACTCTGCTCCCACTGGCCTGTGATTGTCCTGGCGTCATGGCATGTGGTTTGTGAGTCTGAAGAGGAAGGACTTATGGATTGGTATCAGACATAGGGGCTAATATCAGACTTATGGACTTGGACTGGATTGAGCTGGAATGCTTTCTCAATGTTCCATTCCTCTTGTATATAAACCTCTTCCTTATATACATATGCTTGTTTATGAATTTGTTTCTCTAGTCTACTCAGACTAACAGACAAAGAATTTGTCTTGGTAAAGTCTGTTATGCCAATAAATCACCTATCTCTGTTTTCAGCCCCACTCTGTCTTTATTTCTTTAGCGGGGCTGAGCCCCGGTGGCGTCGTGGTTGCGCGCGGGACTGCGGCCCACTGGGATGGAGGTTCAATTCCAGCTCCACAGGGGCAAAGGATGGGCCTCCTACTCCCACCACCAGGGCAGTGGTGCCCTAAAAAAAAAACAAAAAACAAAAAACAAAAATCATTATATTCGGGGCCTGTACAACTCTTAACACACTCCATGATGTTTGGGCCGGGGTCACACCAGGCAGCCCCTCGGACCAGGCAGCCCCTTGCACCCCTTTGCACCAGCCTCACAAGAAGGAGATGATCATTCTGCTGAACTCCGTAACCCCGGCCTCTGGCATTTCACAGAGCTGATCTCCCCAGGTAGGGCACAGCAAGTGTGAAAAAAGAGATGATTTGCTCACAGGTCATCTCCCAACCTGAAACTGGCACATGCAGCATGAGAAACCTCCCGTTTCTTCCATCAGCCCACACACCCTATATATCATCTCCCACCACCCCCATAGGGGGCACGGCTTCCCTGGCCCAATTCTTGGGTCTCAGAACCCACCCAGGAGCTCAAGATGCTGCTGTCCCCCCTCTCTGCTGTTCCTTCCCCTCCCAAAAGTTCTTCCCTACCTCAATAAAGCATCTCTTTATTTTTCATCCCTAACTGAGCCCTACCTCCTTCCTGTGGCCCAGTCTCAACCTCTCACCTACATTGTACGTCAAGCACATTTGTACATTCGTCGCCCTCATCATTCTCAAATGGATCTTAATTCTTCTTTCTTCATTCCCTCACCAATGAAAGCTTCTCCCACTGCCTCCCATGGAAATTGTAGGGACTATGGTTGGGCAAAGAAGCCTTAGCTCAGGCCCTTTGCTCCTTGACAAGGTGACCTCGCCCAGATTCCCTCTAGGAATAGGATCCCAGTCCAGTTCTTGGCTGGGAACCTTTTATGATGGACAGGGTGGTGCCGAACCCTGCAGGGACAGCAGAGTGCTGCGAGGCTCCACTGTGGAGGCTTAGAGGTCCCCAAGGAGCCCCGGTGGTATAGTGGGTTATGAGTTTCTGTTCAAAACCACCAGCCGCTCGAGGGAGGGAGAGAGAGAAGGTTTTTGTTACCATCAGGAGCTGTAGTCTGGGAAACTCACAGGGCCGTTCCACCCTCTCCTAAAGTCACCGCTGCGTCGGGAGGGAGGGAGGAAGGGAGGGAGGGAGGGAGGGAGTGGATGGCAGGGCGTGTCTGATGGAGATGGGCTGCCCAGCCCTGCCTCTGAGACTGATGGGGAGATGGCTGGGGC
>PVJH01013714.1:0-59299 GCA_004026705.1 Nesogale talazaci
GGGGGGGGGTGGTGGGGCGGGCATCACTGCCTCTGGTGGTCGTGGGTGGAGTGACTTTTCTATAGCCAGTTTTGACCACCGCTTTTAGAGAACCAGGAAGCTAGGACATCAAAGCAAGAGAGTTCACATGTCAACACAATGCGAACCAGTAGACGCTAAAGCAGGGACTACACAAACCCACAAACCACCCCCTGCCCTGGAGTCGATTCCAACCTGTAAGCACCCAACTGGGTTTCCAAAAAACACAATCTTTAAGAGAGCAGATCCAGACTCACCTTTCTCTTCAGGGGCGGCTGGTGGGTGTGAACTGCCAATCTAGCAATTATCAGTGTAACATTTAATCCACCATGACACCGGGGCTCCTTATATATAAATAACAAGCCAAAATCAAGTGGATTTGGACTCAAAGGGCCGTGCATGTAACAGCGTAGGACTGCTCACCCGGCTTCCAGAACCACATCTATAAGGGAACAGACTCTCTCATCTTTCTCCTTTGGAGCAGTTTGGTGAGTGTGTGTTGGGGGGGGGGGGGTGTCTTGAAACTGCAAGCTTACGGTTTAGCAGCTTGACAGCATCACCCCCAAGGCTCCTTATACATCCACATGGACCAAGAATGCCACACAGCAGCCCAAATTCCTGAGCCCTGAAAACACCACACAACTTCAACTCAGAAGGGACTTCTAAAATCCCTAACAATTTCCTTCATGAAAAAGTAGGCTGGGCTTACACCTTTAATAAAAAGGGGCTGAAATCACTCACAACAGTTGTCTGAATTGCGATCGTGACAGACACCATCCTTTTGTGTCTCTGACAATGAAGTGTTTCTAAGAAAAAAATTTAAGTCTGATGGAAATCGCTGAAACACAGTGCGCACTGCACCATCTGGGCAAAGGCGCATGTCAAAATCAACTAAAAAGAAATTGTAAGGGGAGGCATCCTGAAAATCCTTTAAGGGGGGAACAGGAAGTCCCAGGTAAGAAGACAGGCACAAACTTTACAAGCAGTCAGTGTCCCACATTGCAAAGAGGGTCAAGGCTCCTCAAAAAAAGCAGATCCATTTCCATTCTCAAATAGCAGAAGATGAAATTTCCGTGTGGGAATTCCTGCTTGGGTGTAAGAGACTTTGATAGCCAAGCAAATTAAGCAGAAGATGCTAAGAGCAAAAATAAACATAAAAAAACTACTATTTAAAAAATAAAATGAAGACGGAGGCTGACAGCATAAGGGATGTCTTGCCGTGCCCTACCAAAATGTTCTGTCGACGTGTGCATTGACAGGTGACAGATGAAAACAAGAGGTTTTCCTGAGGGGACTGATCCACTCAAGAATCCACAGGACCTTTTAATGTTCCTAGTGGCTAAGAATTGTAGCGCAGCCTAAGGACAGCCAGAGCTTCTACTTTGGACATGTTTTCAGGAGAGAGCAGTCCCTGGAGTGGACATCAGGTTTGATAAAGCGGACGGGCAGTGAAAAAGAGGCAGCGCGCTGAGGAGAGGGACTAGGGCTGGGGCTGCAAACATGGGCTCTGGGTGAGGCCAGGTTGATTAGAGAAACAAATCGCTCTCCGGTGTGTAAGAAAGAGCGTTCTCTCAAAAAGTACTAATGATGCACCAGAAAACATCCCAGTCCAGTCCAATTCCCATCCCCAAGTCCGATTCTCATCCCTAAGTCCCTCTTCAGGCTCACAGTCACATGCAACCATGCAAAATGCAGGAAGATCACAGGCTGCTGGGGACAAAGTCTTGTGGATCCAGTGGCAGACAGACATCTCTCCAGGGCTCGGGCAGGTCTCAGGGTGGCTGGCCAGTGAGAAAGTGAAGGCCGAGAGGAGAAGGGGAGCTTCCCAGAGCCCTCCTTATGAGAAGGCCATGCCCACAAGGAGTCACCAGGAGGCTGTGACCTGACATGTTTGTGCATGTTTATATATCTTCGAGATAACATGAAATTATGCAATGACCACCGGATCCACCACAAGGAGTGTGAGGATGACGCAGGACAGGGCAGTGTTCCCTCCTGTTATATGCAAAGCCGCTATGAGGTCATATCTAAGAGCAACCATCTGATGCATCCCCTGAGCCTGGACATCCCCTGTTGCACAGTAACGCCCCCACACTCCTTATGGCTTGACTCACTCTAATTAGGAAGTTATACTTCTGGAAAGGAAATGTCTAGAAAAGAACAATGGCGATATCTGGACTAACATGCCAGAGACAATTGATACATGGATTGTAACAAGAGTTGTAAGAGCCTCCGATAAAATGACTTTTAAAAAAAAAGTTATACTTCAACCTTTATACAACATGCACAGTGAGATTTCCATAACAGTCCTAAGTCACATAAGCAAAGCACACTGTGCTTCCATTTTTTTTTTTTTTTAGCTTATTTTATTTGGGCATTCTAGATACTGGAAGTCTCCAGGGTACTGAATGTTTGATTAAGGAACAACTCACTCGTACTTGCCCTTTTACCAAAAATCTAAACCTGATGCGAAGGAGACTAGTCCTAGGCACCGCAAAACGACATTGCATTTTTTCCAGGCTCTAAGTCTGTACGGGGACAGCCAGCCTCAATCTTCTCTGAATGGGGTTTGAACTCAGGATCTTACCTTCAGTTGAATGCTTGGCCAACAAGGCCACCTGGACTCCTCCCTGTCCCATATTGTCAAGCAAATCTGCTCTCACTTTGAAAGGACTGAACCACCCCACCCCTACCCAGAGATAGTTCATGACAGCCGCCTTCCCTGGCTGCAGCAAAGGCAGCTTTTAAATCACTGAGCACCTCCTCCTAGAAATTCCAATTCATTGGGCTACAAATAGAGCCCAGGGATCTGTAATAGTACCACATCCCAGGTGACTCCAATGATTAGCCAAGTTTGGGAAGGAACCTAGCCTCTAAAGCCAAAACCCAAAGCTTTCAGGTCAATTCTAACTCAGGGAAACCATATCAATCAGAATAAAACAGATCCTTAGGTGTCTGGGGTCTGGGAGGGTGCCACCCTTTATAGCCTGCCACCCTTTTATCCTGAGGAACGGACGGTGGCCTTGTTGTTCGAAGCTATTAATCCACTGCACCACGAAGCTCCTATCTTGAAAAGTAAGGCTAAATAAGACCCAAAAGCAACTGTTCTGACTTACCTCCATATTTGTCTTAACAGGACACTTAGAGGCTGAGCCCTGGTGGCACAGAGGTTGTGTGCGGGACTGCGGCCCACAGGGTTGGCGGTTCGAATCCAGCAACAGCTCTTTGGGAGCAAGGTTGGGCTTCCTACTCCCACCAGGGCAGTGATGCCACACACACACACACACACACAAAAGAAGACACTTAGAATTTGTTTATAGCCTAGAGACTGTCTTATTTCTACTCAATTCCAGAAATATTTACAGTACTTTAATCCGGCACAAAGCCAGAGAAGCTAACGAAAATAGGAGGGCTTTCTCATTTGGAAAGCCTCACAACAAGTAAAATAGAGATCTTCACATACCACCAGTAAGGTCCTGCCTGGCTGAAAAATTACCTCTCTGGTGACATTCAAAGGACCTCAGCCATCTAAAGGGGGGTGTTGGGTGTTAAGAAGAACAAAATCTCTTTGGTTCTTATGATAGTTCTTGACCTGGAATAACTATCTCTGGCTCATGTACACATGATCAACCCCCTGCACGCAGAAGCTTGCTAGATGGTGGGAACGAGATCCTGGATTAAAGGCACTGCAGATGGAAAATAAAGGAGGAGTCTAGTGACCCCGAGCAAATTCCTGTCACCTCAAGGGCGTATGTGCCTACAAAATGGGCAGGGTATGCAACAGCACAGAAGAGTAGGAAGAAGGTATACAAAAATGCCTTATGCTTGATAAGGAACTCAATTAAAAGGCCTGTCTGGTAGCTTCGGAGTAAAGCTGGAGAGGGGAAGGGCACGGTTCCAAAGGGGTTTTGCAGCAATGGTAAAACTAGGCACCTCACCATTTCGAAGTGAACAAATGGTTCATTTAAATATATGTTTGTATATGTGTGTGTACTCTATGTTGGATACGCCAAAGCAAAAAAGTAACATCAATTCGTGAAGGAACTATACATGAAAATCAAAATCCTGTCACTCACAGGCTTAACCTGTCTGCAAATTATTACTGCATGAGTAGCAGACACACCCCTAAAACCTAAAGACCGGAGGCTGCTTTGGGACGCGGTGGGGGGGGGGCGGGGGGGTTTCTTGGGATACTTTTTAGGAAAGTGGACTCCATTCTACACCCACTTCCAGAGAGTGCAAGAACCAGGTCCCGCCCCCACCAGCCTTTCAACCCAGCACTGGCATTCCTCATCTACATCCCTCCCCCTCCGTCCTAGTTCACCGAGTCCCACTTCACCCTAAAGGTGAGTCACACACTGCTGGGTCTACCTGTCATTAAGAAAATACCGCGCCCCGCCCCCCCCAACAGTCTCTCATTAGGCTGCTTGTAAGTTAAAAATAAACAGGCAGATAATGCTAGTGCACAAATAGTACTGTTATCACCGATCTCAACAACGAAAAAAAAAGTGTGACGAACACGAGCCAAGTGGAGACACCTTGCTCCCTTCCGACCCTCCGCGGAGCTTTCATCACTACACACCCGCAGGTCCTTCCCGCAGGATCCAGACGATGACTAAGTCGCAGGTCTCCCTCTACCTGCTCCTCCCTCCCGCCCTCAGCTCCGCGCCGCGCCCCAGTCCCGGAGGGGTCCCGGCCCGCAGCTGCGCCCCCGCCCGCGGTCCCTGCCGGCCCCGCCCCCACCTCCCCGCAAGGTGCCGCAGCCGCCGGCTCCCGGGCGGAGAATCGCGGCCGCGGCGCTCGCTCGGCGCCGAGCCAGCGGCGGGCAGGGCGAGCTCCACCGCCCGCACCCAACTCGGGCGCCCAGTGCCTCGGTGAAGCGCGGCGGCCCCGGTGCCCGCGTACCTGCTCCGGGCAGCCGCAGCCCGCGGGAGGCCCGCTCGCTCCGGCCTCTGCAGCCCCGAGCCCGGAGCGAAGGAGACGGCGACCGCGACCGCGACCGCCGCGAAGGACAATCCGGAGGCACCGGCAGGGCACCAGCGCGGCTGGCGCAGAACACGCGAGCTCAGTGGGAGCCCGGCCCCCACCGCCCGCGGAGAGTAACCGACTCTGCCCCCGCCCTCCGCGGGGCGGGGCCCCGGCCCGAACGGGGTGGGCCGAGGCGCGGCCTCCCCGCCCGAGGGCCGCGAGCGCCGCCGAAGCTTCGTGAGTGGCTCCTGCTGATTGGGTTACGCTCAGGGTAGGCGTCTCACACTGGAAGACCGCCTCAACACCGCTCTCCCGTTGGCCAGTGGGAGAAATCAAAGCAGACCTCTGATTGGTGAGAACTTTGTAGTCCCTCTTCCCCCGGTGCCAGTCAATCATCTAAGCTCCACCCACACTCGCCCCTCTCTCTCGCCCGGGCGTCCTCGGTGGGCCGTGGCTGCGGGTCGCCTGTGGGCTGGCAGCCGCGGCGAAGAGAATCCCGGAAGCGCACATTCATTCGCGCTATGTGAGCATTCTGATCAACCTGCGACCTTTGCTGTGGGTCTGAGCTTAGGGACTAGGTCGCTGTGAATCGGAGTAGGCTCGATGGCAGCGAGTTTGGGTTCCTGTTGATGTTGAAGTCGTAAGATTCTAAGGGAAAGGACATACGCAAAGGAACAGCAAAGTGTGTCCCTCTTTGGTATGATTGTGGATGCCCTTTTCCTTCGTTATTGTTTTTCTGGATTCCCCTGTTAAGCATATTTTAAAGGGTAGGGACAAAGGGACACAGAGTTTTACAAAGTCAAAAATGAGTCACATGCAGAGTACAGAGGACAAACTTTGACGACATCCAGGGGACTCATTCTTCTACACTGAGTGAAAATAGATCATCGTAGAGTCACCAAAATCGCGTGAACTGGGATAAGCCCCCCTTCAGCTCTTTTACAAATCCGACTATGGTGCCACCTGACTCCTTCCTAAGTAAATGATAGCATCCAAAGTGCAGTGCAGATAGCACACTACTGTCAACAGAATGGTAGGGAAACTCCCCAGTGGGAAGAATTGAGAATTGAAATTACAAAGTAAATAAACCTGTCGCAATGAAGAACACCCTAGGAAGAAACGCAAAAGATAAGAATCAGAAAGCTAGGCACATGCAGGAAGTATATGAAGAAAAGAATGTGAAAACCCTTCAGGACATAGTTGACATTTTTTTAACTCAAGGACTGGGCAAGTGGATGGCGGAACAGACTCTGACACTTGGTATTGGATGTAGAGAGGCTAGTGCAAAAGAAAGAAATGGTGAAGTCACTGAACAAACATGACAAAGGGTGGTGGAAGATGAAATATTTCACGAAATTTACAAAGACCCCAGAGTGAAAAATATTTTTTTCTCAAGCTGAAAGGACTGAAGAAGAAAAAAAAAATAAGCTTTGAAGGATCTATGGTTTCAGGAAGCATCAAAAGAAAATAGCACTGTAAACAATGAGAGGAAACAGAGTCACGAAACGAAGGAATTCATGTTCAACCATTGCAGGCAGTATCGTCTGAACAGAACTCATGGTCCTGAAGGAATTGGGAAAAAAAACAGCTCTGGGAGCTGACAGGACACCCATGCAGACTTTTCAACAAGCAGAGGTAGCCCTGGAAGCACTCAGTCTGTGCAAGAAACTTGTAAGCCAACCAAATGAAATTTTTAAAAACCTTGTGTTTGTGCCCAATCCAAAAATTGGCGCCACACAGAATGCAGAAACTAACTGTACCCTTAGTACCACACACACAACTAAAATTATTCTTAAGATAATTTTTACATGATGGTAGTAGTACAACAGGGAACTGGGCTGCTGACGGTCAGGCCAGATGAAGAAAACATGAAACAAAGAATATCCCTGAGCTCAAAATCAATCTTGATTGGCAGCAGAGAATGCCAAAAAGCTGCTTGGCTGTGTTTTTTGATAATGAAAAGACATTCTACTGCATGGATCCTAACAAAATAAGGGTAGCATGACAAAAAATTAGAATTCCAGAACACTTCGTTGTGCGCCTGTGAACCCTGTATGCAGTCCAAGAGGTAGTTGTTCAAACTGTGTCATTTAAAATCAGAAAGAGTACACATCAGTGTTGCATACGTTCACCTTACTTTTTTTATCTGTTAGGTACATGATCCAAGAAGCTTGTATACACGATAAATGCTGCATGGAGATTGGAGGAAGACTCTAACAGATGATGTGATGTGCTTGCTGCAAGTGAAGAGGACTTGGAGCGCATATTGAGGCTCAAACACGACACCCTTCAGTACAAATCATACCTAAATATATAGAAAACAAAAATCCTCACAGCCCTGAGCCAACATGCAACATAAAGATGAATGGGGAAAATACTGCCATGTCAGGAATTTCATCTCACTTGGATCCACAATAACCTCTCATGGAAACAACCAGCAAGAAGTCCAGTACATTGGATAAATAACGTAACAAATCCCTTTATATCACTTAAAAAAAAAAGAAAGGATGTCACTTTGAAGATGAAGGTGTGCCTGGCCCAAACGCCGGTATTTTCTAATGTCTCACAGGCTGAAAGCTGAACAATGACTAAGCAGACAGACAACTGACACCTTTGAATTGTGTTGTTGGCAAAGAAAATGAAATACACCGTGAACAAGCAGAACAAATCTGTCTTAGAAGGAATGCATCCAGAATGTCTTTAAAAACAAGGACAGCAGGACATTTTTTCCATGTGCTTTAAACACATTATCAGGAAAGATCAGTTCCTGTAAAGGATATCAGGCTTGGTAGACGGTAAACAAAAAAATATCGGAAGACCTTCAATGAGATGAATTGAAGCTACAAAAATGAGCTCAACCAATGACAAGAGACTTCACTCCCCCAATGGCCTAACTATTCAACGTTAAGTTGTTCTTATTTCTATGAGGGTCAGAAAGAGATGATTTGAAATGAAGTGATTCTCTCAATGACTTTAAGGATTATAGTAGGGGGTACCTCCCCGCCCCCCCAACTAAAAACAGAAAAGGTCTGTGTTGAGTGAAGTTCTGCAGTTTTGCTGGAACTTCATTTGTTGTGTTGGCCAACTTAAGAGAATGGCGTGCAGGTGTGAAATTTTGTTTCCTGCTTAGAAAAAAATGCCACTGAAACTTATGATGTTAAAGGACAACTCCAGGAAATCTCAAGTGTACAAAGGGGTATTCTCATTTCAAAAAAAGGTGAAATGTCGATTGATGACAAATCTTGTTCTGGACATCCATCAACTTCCTGAATGGATGGAAATATCAACTTGTAGTGCATATGGAGTTCGTACCACTGGGTCAGACTGTTCATCAAGTTTTCTATTTAGAAATTCGGAAAAGATTGTGTAACAGTGTACAACAAAAAAAGCCTCATTTGTGCAGACGGTGGGGGAGGGAGCTGGTTTGGGCACTGTGACAATGCACCTGCTCATGCAGCCATCTTCATGCACCAGTTTTTGACAAAAAAAAAAAAAAAAAAGTATGCCTCTTTCATCCCATGCACAATACTTACTTGACCTTGACTTCTTTTTGATTCTGTGAATGAAGAGGGACATGAAAGGACAGTGATTTGATGACATAGTAGAGGGGAAGGGAAAAATGAACAAGGTGTTGTCAACCATCCAAAGAGATGTACTTGAAAAACGTCTCCAAGAATGGAATCACAGATTTAACAAGTGTATTAAGTGTAATGGAGAGTACGCCATAGTTAATAAGGTTGTTTTGTAAAACAATTTAAATAGCTATCTTTGGGGAGGGGGATCCAGGTTTGAGAGGAGGTACCCCCTCATAGACTAATGAAGAACATGGTGACAAAAATCAAACCTCAGGTAAGAAAAGGTAATTAAGGTAAGCTTACTTGTGAAGAAACAAGGACAAGAAATGGGACACAAAGTGTAAGAAATTCTTTTTCTCTCTAATTTTCTGGGAAGAAAGTAAAGCTCTTTGGAGGAGCCTCTTACCTAAAAAAGATTGGAAATTGTTTGGGTTTTTTTTTTGGGGGGGGGGGCAGGGATTGTTTACACAACACTTTGGATAAGCATAATCCTGAGTGATATGTCCCAGAATATATTCAGCAAGTAACTAATTGCCGAGCTCTTATTTAAATTCCACAAGGAAGAGGGGGGAAGCAACTTAGCATTGCCCAGCTTTCGGGCTTGCTTTTTGCTCTCTGCCCTTTACTACTCCCATAAAAAGTATGGTCCAGTCCTAACTACCAATGTCTGAGAAGGTAACCTTAGATGGAAATGTCTCGAGAGCTGTGATTCGCTACACTGACGTGAGGTCATCCTGCAAGAGGGTGGGTCTTAAGCCAACAGGACTTGCATGCAGATAAAAGAAGAGACTCCAACAGACAGAGAGAGAGAGAGAGAATGCCATGTGGAGACAGAGATTGGAGCCTATGCATCTACAGTCTGGGAACACCTAGGGCCACCAGAAGCCAGAGAAACCCATGAAAGAGTCCTACTAGAGCTGGCAGAAAAAGCCCAGCCCTGCCCCCCCCCCCCCCCCACACACACTCTATTTCAGCCTTCTAGCCTCCCAAACTGTGACAGAACCCACATGTTGCTTTATGACAACCAGCTTCCTATGATAACTATCTGAAACCAACATATCTGGTACGAAAAGAGAGGAAAAAGAACGAACATTGCCCAAAAGTCATTTTTCATGAAGTCTAAATTCCCAACACGAACATCCTTCCTTTTAGATGGCTTACTCTTGAGACTATCTCATCCATTTACTCAAACATTTAATCCATGTTAATCTTCGGTGATCTAGGAATTCTAGTAAACCCTCAAGGTATCACATTGGACAAGGGAAGCTTGAAGAGATTTATCAGTAGGCGAAGGCGGATAATGCGCAATTCAACAAATTACAGCTTCAGAGTGGGATCCAGGCAGAGGAGAAAGTGACACATGGCTGGAAGGCTGGAGGCCGCACCTTAATTTGGGAAAAAAGGGGAAAGGAGGTGAGATCTGAGTTGCCACTTAAATGAGAAGCCAGCTTTCCCCAACCTCAGGGCTAGCACCTTCCTGTAAGGGTCCCTGGTGACCATAGTTAAATGCTCAGCTGGCAATTAGAACCCCACCGAGGAAGAAAAGAGAGACTGGATGGTTTGCCCCCCGAAACATTACTGCCTGGGCAACTCTGTTGGGCATGTTTACTCATTCCTTCAGTCACAGTTTTACAGGGTCACTGTGGGTGTGAGTCGACCCAATAGCACACGACATGGTGTTCATTCCTGGCAGAGAAAAGGGCAGAGGTCTTGAAGAAGAAAGTGGTGTGTTCAAGGAATAGAAGGGAGAGCAGTGGGATAGGCTGGAGCACAAAGAGACTGATACGAGAGAGGTCACACAGGGAGATGGAGGCCACAGTCAGAGATTGTAAGCTGTTGCAGGCCACTGCTATTGTGTGCTGGTGCAACGACTCCCGAGAAATTGGTTAACGTCTAGGAAGAAACTCTCCCCTCACCCCTTTCTCAGAGACATCAGAAGGCTAGACATTCTTTTACTAGGCCAGCCTATTAGTCATAGATCTGTGAGAAGTCTGTTCACCACACATAAGGCTAGGTTTGGTGATATCACACTGAGTAAGACACAGGAGGCCCATGGAAGCTATCGGCAATCTGTTATTGGTCACCCACGTGATGGGGCAATCAAGCATGCTATTCAAAGTAGTTAAGAAAGGCCCGGAGGGAAACACAATCCCAAAGGAGCCCAGACAATCATCCTGGAAGAAGGGAGGATCCCACTGGAGAATGATTTACTGCCACCCCAGTGAAATCGGGCAGGAGTCCAGGCTCAGGAAAACAGGCGAAGAGTTAGGCACCTGGCAGGGAGAAGCGGACTTAAAGCGAAGCCTTCTGTTCAAACAGAAACCCATTAATGGCCTCATTCTCAGCGTGTGGGAGCTGAGTAGATTATCATGGTCCTCATGCCTTCAGCAAAAACATCATCATCTTCACTACCTCAAGTTGATTTAAACAAACACAGCAGTGGCCCTTAGAACCGCAATGGCCCTGTTACAATAGTTAGAAAGAGGCTTGTTCTAGGGGAGGACTTGGTACCACTTTTGTGAAGCGGCAGCCCTAGGGACTGTGGCGGAGCTTGCCGTGGCTGAGAGAGACCCAAGGCAGGAGGAAAAACTGAGAACAGCAATCTTATTGATCTGAAGGTGGCTGGGGCAAGATGGCTCTGCGGTGAAGTTTAAGAGGCACATGCCACATGGTAACCTCATGAAAGCCTATTGTGAACGACAGGGTTTGGCGGTGAAGTAGATCAGATTCCGCTTTGACGGACAGCCCATCAATGAAGCAGACACTCCTGCACCTTTGGAAGTGGAGGATGAAGAGGCAGTGGATGTGTCCCAACAGCAGACAAAAGCAGTCTTCTTAAAGGGGGGGAGGAACTGCTCCTTCCTCCAGAGCTCTCTTTCTTCTGACTTAGTGTCCATTTGCCATCAGAAAACCACCATTTGCTCCACCACTTCCTGATGACAACAGTGTAGTTTCCTCTAGTCCCCTTTCACATGGAGTACCTGGTGCACAGGCACACGCACACGGAATTGCTTCATGTATCTATTTGAACTAAATGGTCAATGGCACGTTTTGATCGACATCACATGGAGAGGGGATGCGGAAAAGGCCAGTTCTGTGAAAAGACCCCTGCCTCCATTAGTAGCATGCTCAATCAGCTCTTCTCTGTATCTTTCACTAAGTTATTTGGTTCTCACTGTCTAACAACAAAAACAGGACATTAAAAAAAAAAAGCAACACGAAACTACCTTGCCTACCTTATTCAATTGGAGAATTTAATGTTTTTCACTTGTAAAACCAAGGCCAATTTTTAAACTTTTTTTTGTTTTACATAGCTTTGGCATGTAGGACAATCTGGTATTAAGTTGGGGTAAATTACTCTCAAAGGAATGAAGCCTGGGAAGTTTTCCCTTCAAGGCAAGCATCTTGTTGTCTACATAAACTTGGTGCTTATAATAAATAAATACAAGAAGAGTTAGAAAGAGCAACATTCATCTTATTTAGTCAGAATTCTGGCAAAGCTGAAATCCTTTGTGTCAGGGTCTGCCCTGATGACTCCCAGCCTCCCCTGCTGCTTCTTGGTGTGACTTCCTGTTTATCTGTTGAACTTGCACCATTGACAGAAACGCCCATGAGGAAGTGCCGGCCAGAGAAAGGATGCTGGCAATTAGGGAGAGCCAACGTAGATTGGTATAGCCAGGTGATCATGGCAGGTGATCAAACACGCAGCAATGGAAAAGAGCCAATGGACGTCTTTTTTTGTTTTTTAATGTGCAGTGCAACGTGTCAAGGTTACTGAGAAGAAGAAGAAAACCAGAAATCAATTGTAAACATAGAGGAATGTTTTATAACACCGAAGGCTCAAAATAGGTCTGTCTTCTAGACAAATGGGAGCCAAGGTTCCCAAACATGGCAGACCACAGGAATCGCCTGGGAATCTGGGGATCCCACTGATCTTGGGGCTCCTCCCTTCGAGATTCTGATTCAGGTCACAAACAGGGCTCAGGAGTCTAGTCTTTCACCGGATGCCCAGGTGGCTTCAAAGACCATTCAAGTGAGAGAAGCTAGGGAACAGGAGGAAGAGTGAACCTGAAAAGCCTTGTTGACTCCGCTGGCATTCTCAATCATCACTCCTACTCCCTCTACACTTTAGCTCTAGTCCCTGCCTTTTAAAAACTGCTTTATTATCTATTTTCCTTCCAGCATTATTATAATGTAAAAGATACAGAGACTTGCCGGGTGCTGCCTGAGAGGAAGGGCTCCCCATGTGGGTTCTACTGCTTGTTGGCTTCTGCATGCTTGTTAGCCTAGAGCAGCACTCCCTTAACCCAATTCCGACTTCTATAAAGAGAACACACTATCAGCCCTGCCTGGCCCACCACCAGAGGGCCAGTGATGTTGGAGGACATTGCCAGGGCTGCCAGCCCCAGAGACAGAGGAATCCCAGAGGACCAAATGGGCATTCCCCTTGCCCCTCATGTTTCAGTGGTCAACGGGGCATTATTTCCTCGTCAGCAAAACCCTTTCACACAAACATGGTGGCCCAAGGCTCACAGCCAAAAGGCTTTGATGGGGGACTGCCAGCCTTCTCAGGAAATCTAGTCCAATGCCTTCATTTGGCTCCCAGACACCAACCACCTTGTCTCTTGCATCTGAGGTCAAAGAGTAATTTTTTACTTCCCAGTCTACAATATACATACCGCTAGGCCTCTCTCTAAAGAGCAAAAACATTTCTAACATTGGAGACTTCAGAAAGTTCAGAAGAAAGTTCCATTATTTTTTCACTGTATTTTTTCATGACCTTTCTGAAGCCCTCCCACCCCCTCACCCCCATTCCTTGTATCTGTGCCTAATCACACAGTTCTCCGCTGCAGAGAAGAAGAAGAAGCTGCAAGCAGAAGCAGAAGGCCAGTCTCCCTCTGCCCGGTCCTTTAAATCATAGTTGTGGGAGGGGCTCAGCCCCCTCCTGTGAGAGAGAACTTGAGCCGTCCTCATACTGATTCCAGACACACTTCGGTTCTGAGGCGAAAAAGAGAGCTTGCCTTCCACTAAAGGTGGTGGTTTGACACGCCCAACTGAGCCCTGGAGAATGGATCTGTTTGGAGTTGGCAATCTGATTCTTAGAGAAACAAATTCATCAACACACATATGGATATAAGAGAAAGGTTTATATACAAGAGGAATGGAACATTGACAAAGCATCCCAGCCCAGTCCAGTCCAAGGTCATAAGTCTGATATTAGCCCATATGTTCGATACCAGTCTATAAAGTCTCCTTCTGGCTCACGAAGCATGTGCAATGACACCAGGACAATGATCGGCCAGTGGGTGTAGAGTTTTGTGTATCCAGCAGCAGTAGAAGCATCCCAGTGCTGACAGGAGTCTCCCCATGGCTCCATGTTTCCAGGGCTCAGGGTCCATCAGCAATATCAATTGACAGTAGAAGCTTCTCAACACTGGCAGGGGTCTCTCTGTGGCTTCTTCAGCCCCAGAGGTCTGGTTCCATCAGGGCAAGCCCAAGTGTCTTCTCCTCCGGCTCCTCCAGATTCCAGGACTCAAGATCTATCAGCATACTGCCATCTTGTCTTCTCAGTAGACCGATCGTAAGAGACTGAGTCTGGTCTCTCATCTCCAGCGGAGAAATATCGCAAGACTTCCCAGAATTCTCAGAAGAAAGCCATGCCTACATAGAGGCCTCAATGGCTATCTCCAGATTGACAGGCTAGATTCCACCCCTACACTCCCAATCATGGAATTGACATCAAGTACATGACTGCCACAATGGATTTCTCCTCTTTTCCTTAGAAGAAAACAAGTCCATGTACAACTGAACACACAGTTCATTATGGCAAAAGCATGTTGTGCAAAATGAAGGGACATGGAATCCAGATGGTAGGACACCAGAGAGATTAATAAAGGGCAAACCCAGCCAGTAAGGAGGCATCACTGGACAATGTCTGAATGATTAGCCTTAGCACTTACCAAGTGGCCCCTGCCCGAGTCTGTCGTGATTTCATCCACTGGAGGTGGTGGCCTTTAGCCGACCATCCAGGTCACATGCTTTTTTGATATCTAGACATCTTCAGTGTATGTTTTACATGGATAGGATGCTGAGTTTTGTTGAAATAGAAAAGTGGAGAGTCAGCTGAAGTAATCAAGACACATTTTGGCGAGTTAAACCCAAACACACCATTTCTGCCCATCAAGTCCCATCTGATTCAGAAGGAGACCTTATACCACTGTGTGTTTCCAAGACTGTAAATCTTTACCGGAGAGTGAGAGGGGGTTGGAAAATTACAAGCGCAGTTGACGGGGTTATTTTCTTAGAGTTGGCTTAGCTGCTAAGGCCACAGGCTTTACACCTGTCTAAGTTGAAGAAGCTTCAAACATCAGCCGTTTCTAACCACTAGGTCTTTTGCAAATATGGTAGAGTGGGTACAGCTCCATCATTTGATAGAAACAATTTGTATCTAGATTGATGGTACCATGGCAAATGTCTCCAGATGTGTCAGGGTGTCGTGTATGACAGAAAAATGTACAACGGAGTCACTGAGGTCCACGAGGGACTTGGCCTAGATCTCTTAGTCCAAAGTAAGTCACTGCTGTCATTTAAAATAAAAAAGAGGGCCTTTGTTTGGGAATGTTCTTCCTCACTCTAGAAGACCAGGGATTGGAATCAACTGGACAGGTTGCAACTAACAAGAATTCGTGGATAATAAATACAAAGTCGTTTGGTCAGTTTACTAAAAACACAGCCTTGATTCTGATATTCAACTATAAGTGCCAATAGTTTGACCAACACCGCAAACTCATTTCCCTCCATTTCCCCTGCTGACCCCAGACAGGCCACCCACCACTGGCGGGAGGCAGAAATCCTTCTCTGTATCCCTCATCATGATGCAAGAGCAAGATGAGCAGCAAGTTCATACTTAACCAGTCCTGCCACCAGAAGGGCACAGCCTGTGAGCCGGCGAGGAGTGAAGCCCACTCCCTATCTCTCAGCAGGTTTCTGATGTCCAAAGACCTGCACTTGAAGTGACCAGATGTCCTGCTTTTGGCGGGACAGTGCCGATTTTAAACAATTTTTCCTGTGTCCCTCGGTGTTTTAAGAAAATACCGATACTTGTTGTGAAAACAAAACAAACAAAAAAAAAGAAAATACCGATTTTTGGAAAGAACGCATGACATGCTGGGGAATGGCAGGAGAACAGGAAGGGGATATACCCCCTCTTACACCTCTCCCCAACACCCCCCCCCCCAATCAATGGTGTCCCGCTTTACCAATGTTAAAATCTGGTCATCCGGTTTTCTCTGGCTGCCATGTCTTCTGGGATTCTTGCTTTCCTGTAGGCCACTCAGCACAGATGCTCCTGGCAGAGGGACAATGCAATGGCCTCTCGGGTGTTGTCCGACTCCCTCTCAGACGGGCCCTCAGGAAACACACTGACACACTGACACGCTGTTTTCCCGGGCTCAGTGAAAGCACGGCTGTCTCCTTGTGGCACGGAGAATAGGATTTTCTTCCCTCTGTTCTTCTCTCTCTGCCTTTTCACTCCCTCCTACTCTCTGAGCTGCTGCTTGAAGCCATATTTTCACCCTCTCCTCTTTAATTGTCTCAGACGCTCCAAATACCAGAACATTCTCATGACAAGTTGTCCTCAGGTGCCCTCTGGCCCCTGCTTATCTGATGAGATTTTAAAGCCTGATGGCATACTCAGTACAACAGAACATGGTTTTATTTAAATTCTCCCTAACTTCAACTCAGTTCCTATTCTAACTCTCTCCCTTTGCTTCATAAAACCTTCATGAAGCTCCATAAAACACTCTCCCTTGTTAAAGTTAATCAGCCTAACTAGGTTGGTCTGGCATGTTGTGCTTTATTGGGATTGACCCACTTCCTCTCCTGGGATTGCTAGCTCCCATTCCCAAGCTTTCCCTGGGGTGTCCTCAGTGGAATGTCCTTGTCAGGGCTCCATCCTCTTCTGTCCCACCAATCCACACAGCTCCTCCCCACCACGAATGATCATCCTAGAATCCGTCACCTACTAATGCTCTACACGCACAATGCCACACACATACACACATAGGAGACATAATACCACAGGCATGTACACAAACTAGCTAGAAGACTTGATCCCGACAGGCTGTAGGATGCAGGAATGAAAGCACCTCTCAACTCTCAAACTCAACCCACAGATCCTCCAGCGGATGCCAACTCGCACAGCCCCGGAGGACAGGGAAGACCTGCCTCATGATTTTCTGGGACGGCACCAGTTTCTACAGTAGAAGGCCCCATCTTTTCTCCAGTGGAGTGATTGGTGGTCTCAAACTGCAGCTTTTTCCGTCTGCAGCCCCCTTTGTGAGCCCTCCACTCCCAGGGATCCTCACCCAAAGAAGAAACTAGAAATTTCTCCAGACCATTAATTTTCCAGGATACTAGAACTCCCTGGAGAACTTCCTCCAATTACAAAGAGCCCCAAGATAGCAATACAACCCCTCCCCCTGGGGAGTCATCACACACACCTGGGCCCACTTCCCTATAGCAGTGGTCAAGTGAGAGAGGGTGCGTGCCCTCCGGTGTGCTTGAGAGGGGTTAAGAAACTCTGCACTAGCCTTACAGGCCCCTCTGTTGGTTGCTGATGGCCTCCAGAAACAAGGGCACAAGCAGGGTTGCTTGAAAAGCCGGCAAGTTTATTCTCTTGGGGAGAGAGCTGGGGTCAAATGTTTGAATCAACCTGTCGGCCAGGCTGGGCTCCCTCTGGAGACGCTAGGGCAGTGTTTCTCAAAGTGAATGACATGGCCCCCTGAGGGGATCTGGACCGACACAAACCTGACGACGACGACAATCAAAATCACTGCCAGGAGTTGATTTCCATGTGGAGTGACCCTCCCGGACAGTGCAGACCTGCCCCTGTGCAATCCTGAGGCTGCGACTCTTTCCTGGATTAGAAAGCTCCACCTTCCTCCTGCGGAGCACGCCGGCGGTTTTGAACTGCCGACCTTGTGGTTAGCAGCTCAGCTTGTAAGGACTCCGCCACCAGGGCTGCAGGAACAATGCTGCGAAAGCAGATGCCAACATGGTACCCTGGATGATGGGTTTGGGTACAAAAGGTTTGAATTTTCAGAGAGCACTGGAGTTTATTTTTCAGCAAAGGGGGACAGTAGGCCAAATAAGTTCGGGAACCCCATGTCCAGGGGATAATTCTATTATCCCCTCTCTGCTCCTGCGAGAGGCCTTCTTTAGCTTGTAGCTGCATCAGCATCCACATGGCCAGAGCCTTTCTATGCCCACCTCCTCTTTCTCTTCTCTGGGATAAGGAGCCATGTGGATGGATTAGGACTCACCCTCATCCTAGAGGACCCTGTGTGAGTTAGTTCATTAATTAATCTTAAGGACCTCCTGTTAATTTAACTGATAGCATGTTTAAGGGCCTTGTTTCCGAACAAGGTTGTGTTCACAGCTACGGGAATTAATGAGCAACACATCTTTTGGGGAGACACAATTCAAGCTATAACATCCCCTTCCTGAAATTCTCAGTTTATAAATATGAGGATAGTTTTTACTTTTTTAATTCTTAACTCCAAAACAAGCAAACAAAAATGCTATCTTCCTTACCAAAAAAAAAAAAAGAAAGAAAGAAAGAAAGGAAAAGAAAGCAGCTGTCACCATGATGCTAGGGGCTCTTCCTGACGTATCCCCATGGACTCTTCAATGCCTCTCCCAGGTTTGACACAGAGGACGTACTCAATGGACGACCATTGAGCTCAAGACTTTGAACCTCTTTCAATGGAAACATGTTGATCCTCCACCGTGTAGTGAGTGACAAAAATTCATCTCAATGATAACAGTGATTGGCGCGCTGGTGGCAGAGTGGTTATGTCTGCATAGGGTGGCAGTCCAAAGGTCAGCAGTCCAAAACCATCAGCAACTGTGTGGGAGAAAGACCGGGCTTTTCTGTTCCCATAAGGAATTGTGATCTTGGGAACTCCCTGGGCAGATCCGCCCTGTCCCAAAGGGTCACTGTGCATCAGCAGCACCTCGATGGCAGTGGGTTTACATCTGAGCAGCAGGGACTCTGGGCAATTCATTCACAGCAGGTCAGCAATGCTCCAGGAATAGGGTCTGGTATTATTTGCAGCTGGCTACCTGCACCAGGACTTCTGCATGTAAGTAGAGAGAACCATCTGCTCATGCTGAGGGTAGGGAAGAGGATTGCAGCACATCCAAACAGGGTTACTAGGGACCCTGTGATGACCTTGGTAAGAAGCTGCTGAAGGGCCTCAGCACAGCATATCCCCCAAAGTATTGCAGCAAAATAGTGGAGAACCTCTGGGACACCGCAGACAGGGGTCATTGTCGAAGTGCCGGCATGCTAACCTGAGAAGCCTCCTTCTCCTGGGGTCAGTTTTTTGGCTATTCAATCAGATGTATGATCATATACATCCATACTGATAAATATACATGCAAATATATGTGTATAAAGAAACAGGATTGCAAAACATTTGCGGGGGGAAAAAACCCCATTGGTTTTGAATTACATTTTCCCATGAATTTTTAATAGTTTTGAGATATAATTTATGAATCATACAGTTCAATAGTTTAATCATATTAAGAAGAGCTGTGCAATCATCACCACAATCAAACTTCGAAATATGATCTTTCTGGGACTCTCTGTTGATGCCATGAACTCTTTGAAGCCCACTCACACAAGTTTGTGTACAGGTGTGTGTACACACATATGGATATATACACATGCATATACATATGCATGCATGTGTGTGTGATCAAGCCACTGCAATAGAGTTGATTCTGACTCATCATGAACCCATGGAGAAGGTTTCTGAGAGTAGTTCCCATGGAGCACCTGGTGGATTTGAACCATTGACCTTTCAATTAGCAGTCTAACACCTAACCCACAGTTCTATCATATATATGTATATATACAGTATGTATACAGGCACACACATATGAAATCATGTCATATACTAAAACCTAATCCTTCCACTATGTATGTCTGGAAGGCTATCAATTTAAAGTGGTCTAGAGTAATTCTAAAACACTTTAGCTCTACGGTGTCTGAAGCTGCAGTGAGAAAATACTTTTCTAGTTGTACTTACCATTTTTTAAAAGCACCAGAAAATATCCTGTTTTGATGATAAAATAAGAACAGTTAGACCCCCCGACGCAAAGGAAAAAAGTGATGATCTGCGCTCATCACTTTTCACTCTCCTCATTGTGTAAGAAAAGACCTGCAGAATGAACGGCGACTTCCCTTTGTAACACGTCCTATTGTGGTAAGTGATTTACACTCAAGGAAAAGACCCTGGATGGCAATGCTGAGGGGAAAACCCACATGGAGGGAAATGAGCCCTTGAGAACATACTGTGAATGAATGAATCCCAGTTGCCTTTGTCAGCACAGCGAGCTCACAGGGGAGCAGGACAAGCACATTTACTCTTGAGCTACTCACGATCTAGAAATTACTGAACATTTCATTCATTAATTAGTTCTGACCTAGAAAGCAGAGCTTCCTCTTCTCCCTACTTGAAAAGCGAGAAACTTCTTGTTCCACAGGGAAGATCAGGAGCCGTGTACGGAAGAACAGAAAATGGAAAACCGGTCCAGTGATCCCGGAAGACAGTGCTTTTGTGTGCACACGAAGAGAACACTTCCTGGTTTGATGTGGCATCTCCATCAAGGACAAAGGTAAGGTTCTTCTGCTCCACTGCTTCTTAATTGTCTTCTCTTCGGCAGTGTTCTTGTGACTGTCACCTTTTACAAATGCTCCCTCTTCCTGGAGTAAAGGGAAGGAGCAAGAGCCTGAAAGATGAAATCTCTGGAACATACAAACTTAAGTTCCAAGATTAAATAATGACAGAAACCCCATCGTGAACTGACTATGTAAAGTCAATCTGAACAGTAATAAATTTAAAATGCAAGGCATAGAAGGCAGAACAGAAGAATTGACTGATGGTTCCCCTACAGACAAGAACAGTGTATGATATTCACAATTTAAGGCTTGAATTATGCATCTATAAACTGTTAAATGGTGACAGTATTAAACCAAGAGTTTCTGGAATGTGTAGAATGGTGTGCTCTTGATAGCAAATGTAAACCTTCTGGTTTCCACAATGCTACTGGGTTAGTGTGGGTAGAAAAGAGAACCAAATTCATAAACACTCAAGTGTATAAAAAAGAGTTTTATGTACAAAAGCAACTGCACATTAAAAAAACATCCCAGTCCAGTCCAAGGTCATAAGTCCAATATTAGCCCTTATGTCTGATATCAATCCATAAGTCCTCTTCTGACTTGCAAAGCACATGCAATGATACCAGGACAATCACAGGCCAGTGTGTGCCGAGTCTTGTGTGTCCAGTGGTGGTAGAAGCTCTTCAGTACTGGCTCTCTGTGGCTTCTCAAGCATCTCAGCACTGGCAGGAGTCTCTGCTTAACTTTTCCACCTTCAGAGGTCTGGTTCTATCAGAGTAAGCCCAGGTGACTTCTCCTCCAGGATGTCCCACAGGGAGTCAGCCTTGTGTCTTGTCAGTAGAATGTCTCCAAGGGACTGAGTCATGAGTCTTTCACCTCCAAGGGGGAAATACGGACAGATTTCCCAGAATTCTCAGGAGAAAGCCATGCCCACACAGAGGTCTCATTGGCTATCTCCAGATTGATAGGTTATACTCCACCCCTACACTCCCAATCCTCAAATTGACAACAGATTAGATTGCCACAATTGGCCTTAACCTGTTGTTCATAGTTTGTTAGCTATCATTGAGTCAGCGCTGATCATATGAACCTGTACATGGAACCAAACCCTGCTGAGTCATGCGTCACCCTAGGTTCTATCAATATTCTTATGTATTGACACAATTTTTTGCTAAGTCTTTGACAACTGCCATTCGCACAACCAACTGAGCACCTATTATTTGCCCAGAGGATTGTGGGAAACTGGATTAGGGGAGAGTTTTTTGGTTTATAAGAATGTAAAGCCTCTAAGGAGTTCACATAATTCTCATCTGACATTTACAATCACGATGGGCACTAATCCAGCCAGCACCTGTCTCTTGTTGTAATGGCTGTATGATACAGTCGAACAAGTCAAAGAATTTGGCAGGAAACAAGGGGAAATGCGGCGATGGCTTGCATAAATAAGATTAATGGCATCACTTTAGCAGAGAAGGGCTGAAGACGGAGGCCATCTTGTGGGAGTTACATTTGGAAGCTAGAGCGTCCATGTGTGTTTATGGAAGGCAGCAGCTCTGGAGTGAAATCCAAATGATTCTGAAATCAAAGATAGGAAACTATTGAAGAACCTCCAACAGAGAAACTCATGCAGTCCATCCATCAACTGTCCCAGACACTACATCTGGAGGTATGACCTTGGATGCGTCTTCTCTGCTTCTGAGACTCTGATGTGATTGATGATGTGTACAGTCAATAATTGACTCTGGAGTTACACGTGGCCAGCACAGACTCTGCAGATGTGGGGATTAGCTGCCAGCATTTGAAAATGAGAAGTGTTCACATAAGAGTCCGGTTTATCAATTTCTACAACAGAAGACCTGGTAATGCGCCCCACGTGCTTTTATGGCAGCAATTTTCAACCCGAGGGTCGTGACACCTTTGGGGATCGAACAACCCTTTCACTAGGGTCACCCAATTAATAGAAATAGCAAAATTCCAGTTAAGAAGTAGCATCGGAAATAATTTTATGGTTGGTGGGAGTCATCACAACATGAGGAACTGTATTAAAGGGTCGCAGCATTAGGAAGGTTGAGGACCACTACTTTATGGCAATAAATATCCTGGGTAGATGGTGAATTGGGCATGTGTTTTCCGGTCTGCCAAATATGCTGCCACCTTTCTTCACACAAGTTAATAGGAGTTAAAATACATATGTTATATGGAGGTAAACCTTCCATGCAAAAGAATTCCAAACTATTGACACAGAGATCCCCTATTCAGAGAGGTGGGGTGTAGCTCCGCATTCCCTAAATGTAGTCTGCAGCTAGCTTCTCCCTTCCAGAAAGTACCATATGGAAAGGGAGGGCAGAGAGGTCATTCTTACAGTGGGAGACCCTGATGAACACCACCTCATCCTAGTCATCAAGCCAACAGCAACAATGAAGTATTCATCCCTTGGTATATACCCATGGTAGCTAAGATCAAACAGCACTTGACCTCTCAGGTTTTCATCTCTCAAACCCATTATCACTTCTGTCAATTTGCCTGAACAACTGCAGACAAACCACAGTGGTGGGGCCTCCTACAGCACCCCTGACCAGGACTCCAGAAAACTGTCAAGACCATCAAAAATAAGTTAATTTTGGGACATTGTCACAGCCAAGGGAAGGCTGAGAAGACAGGGTGACTTAATATCCTATGGTGTCTTAGCGGGGTTCCTGTAACAGCAAAGGGTCATTAGGTAAAAATAAGACTGCCTGAATAAGGCATGAGTGTTAATTTATAGTCCCTCACTTATAATGAATGTACCTCACTGATGTAAGATGTGAATAATCAGGGGACTTGGGCTCCTCAGAAGAGTGTTTGCAGAAACTCTTGATACTGTGTGCTCATTTTCTACTATAAATTGAACTGTGGGAAAAATAAAAATTATCTTGGTATATTGTATGTGCACATATGTGCATGCCTGTGTATATATGTATATATGTAGTCTTCAGTGTCACAAACGGTTTGCACTCAACTGGTAACAGGCTGGTGATTCAAACCCATCTAGAGTACCAAGGAAGAAAGTCCAGGCAATCTTCTCTTAGGATGATGGTCAAGAAAACCACGGGGAGCAGTTTTCCTCTGTAGCAGAGGGGGCTGTTATTGGTCAGGCCCCACTCAATAAGATCAGTGTTTCTGTTTGTTTTTAACACGTGTATTTATAAAGACAGATAGATGATAGATAGGTAGAAACTAGTGAACCCAAAGTGGCTGGTGGGATCTGCTTGTGAATCCTCACCAGCGCTGAGCACTTAATCATTATGCCACAACGACTCTTTATATATATGAGGGGAAGTAAAAATCATAGAAAACTCTTTTTTTTGGCATCACTGCCCCTTGGTGGTGGGAGCAGGAGGCCCAGCCTTTCTCCTGGAGAGCTGCTGCTGGATTTGAACCTCCAACCCAGTGGGCCGCAGTCCCGATAGAAAACTTCATAAAAATTTTCAAAATGTAAAGATGCTGTTTTTTCAACAGATTCCCCAACTACATCTATCCACTTCTGGAGACAGTGTTTCCCTCGTGCTCACCCTTCCTTAAAAAATGATGTGCTCTTTGATTTAATCACATCAAAATGGCAGCTTGGGCACCTTGGAAGAATTCCAATTATGTTCCGCTGAAGTGCTCTTTGAGTTTGGGGAACAAAAGGAAGTCGGAAGGAGCAAGAACAGGACCGTTGTTTTCAGGGAGAAAAGTCCCCCCATGAAAGTTTCATACAGCAACACTTCCCACGCTTGAGAAATGAAGCTGTGCACTGTCGAGATGGAAAAAATCATTACTTTTTACAGGTACAACTTTCTGACCCTTTTCTCACAAAGCAGTTTTCATTTTCTTAAGACTTCTTCCGCCTAAGGCCCCATGATTCTTGGCAACCTTCAAGAAGATCTCTCGAGAGGACCCTTGTGACTTCTGACTGGATTTCTCTCCAGCCCTTGGAGATTCCTGCAGAGGTGCATGCTGTCCTTTCTCAGGCCACACCAGAAGGATGGGTGTGATTCACAAACTGGACTTCCATTACACACACCTGCAGCAGCTTAAAGGAAGTGAAATGCTTCTTTGGAATTAAGACTGAGTCACCCTAGTGTGAGATGCAGCAGATCACTCATGGCCCAAGGTAATCAGGTGGGAAATCATTGGAGTTTGGTTTAAATCTCTTGTTTTGAGGGCATCAAATAATTGACAACTTAAAGCTATCTTATATTTGCTATCATCATCTATTTAGTTTATTATGGTGTGTCTGAGTCCATCAGGAATAATTCTACCTTAGCATGTGATGGAAAGTTTGGTCCTCACCTCCTTGTTTGCATAGTGTCCAGTCACTTGAGTTTTCAACTGTCTAAGTCAACAATCCATGTATTAACCTAAAAAGCTTCAGTGTGCATGGATACTTTAGTTTTCTGAGCAGTATTTTAAATTCTGGATCATTGACTAATTACCATATACCCCATGGGGATGATATTTAATATCCTCCAATAAAATGATTGTGAAACCTCTATAATGGACCAGGGATGTATGTAAAGTATACTTATATGAATAGATTTTGATCTTGCAATGAACTGTAAACCCTAATCTAAGGACAATTTGTTCTTTTGATGTAGACCTCCTTGATCCTCATAAAGAGATCACTGGAGACGTGGGTGCCATAGCAAAGTGTGGTGAAGAATGCAGATGGTGTGCGATCATCAGAAAGAAAAGCATCTGGAGTCTTAAAGGCTTGTCTGAAAAGAAGCAGCCATCTAAGTAAGTCCACCTGGGAGAAGAACACCCACCTGTGTGATCTGATTTAACACAATAAAAATCCTAGACTGGAGGAGGGAACAGTATTAGAGCCTAAATCCTAAGCACCGGGTTCATAGAAAGGCATGGATGACAGTGAAAGTTCAAAATCAGCTGACAGTGGATTAAGCTTCTGGAATCCGCTCTGCCAATTGACCAGGGATGTGAATTAACCTTGCTATCCGAGGGCACTGGAAAGTGGATTAAGCTCATGCCATTAAGCTAAAATTCAGTATCTTATCATTTGTTTTTCCATTTGACCCATCTTAACTGTGTTCTAGATTTATTGTTTTCTTCTCTTGTTTGAATGGAAGTCTTTCTGTGCTTTATTTTGTAGTTGTTCTTGTTGTTAGAGGGGGGGAATTGTAGGTTTTACTTTATCTGAAATCCAGGATAGTAAATCTATGTAGATGATAACTAGATCCATAGTTTCCTGGGGTTGTAGTGAGGGTGGTTTTGAGGAGATTGGGAGCTAATAATAATCAGTCATTATTATATTTTTATATCAATACTAATGAGTGCAAGAATTAAGAGAAGGTTCTAATATCGATCATGGGGATGACTACACAGCTCTCTTTCATAGTTTTAAACCATTGAAATGCATGATAGGGAAATTATAGAAATCACATGAGACTGAACTATATATAAAATTATATATTAAAAATTATCTGATAACCCCCTCGGGATCAATATTGAGAGTAGCCATACCAGGAAGGGAAGAGGAAGGTGGGAGGAGGCAGGGAAACTGATCACAGTGACCTATCTATAGCCCTCTCTCAGGGGGATGGACAACAAAAAAGCGGGTGAAGGGAGATATCGATCAGTGTAAGACGTGGAAAAGGTATAATAATTTATAAATTATCAAGGGTTCTTCAGGGAGAGAGTGTGGGGGAGGGAAAGGGGGAAATGAGGAGCTGATATCAAAGGCTCAAGGAGAAAGCACATATTTTGAGATGATAGTAACAAATGGACAAATATGCTTGACACAATGGATGAATGGATGGATTGTGATAAGAGTTGTACGAGCTCCCAATGAAATGATTGTTTTTAATGATCTGAAATTGAAAAACCACACAAGATAAACACTACCCCTTTGAGATGCCCCGTCAGATCCCCTTGGAAATCACTATTACTGGACTTCTTTTGGAAGGCTCTCAAATCCACCCAAGTGGACTCTGGAGAGGACTTGAGTGCAGCCACCTCCTGATTGCAGAGGAACATGTAAGCATGTTTCTTTGGATTGGACTTCTGCAGTGTGAAATGGAACCCAAGCGGCAGCACTTTTGACTTCACCTCATAGATCTCCAGGTGCCTTATGGGTGCGTGGGTCCCAAGGCTCAAAGAGATAAAGTGGGTGCAGCAGCCAAAGGACACTTCCCTCTATCCCTCAGAGCCATCAAGCCTATCTCAACAGGACAGAACTGCCCCATGTGGGGACCCTTCATGGTGAGTCCTTAAAGGAGCACAAAGCCTCATCTGTCTCCTGAATAGTGGCTGGTGGATTTGAACCACTGACTTTGTGAGGAGCAGCCCAACTCGTAACCCCCGATGCCACCAGGCCTCCATCTTCCATCACCCTGCCCACTAAGTGACTCAGCTCCAGCATGGATTTCTCACGCACAGTGCCTCTCCTGAGGAAGAATGATGGGATTTCCTGCTCCCATAAACAGACAATCTTGGAAACCCAACAGGACGATTCTCCCTTGTCCTCTAGAGACACTGTAAGTCAGAATTGACTTGATGGTAGTGAAAGAATGTCTCATGTCTCTCAAGTACTCATTTCAAATACATCAAAGAGGAAAAAAATCAATGTCTGAGCCTTGGATGGAATCCTGCCCTTCCCTTTCAAGATTTTTCACCAGCACCATAATTCAACTGCATCTGTTCTTCTTTGGTCTTCCTGAGGCCATGTCCAACTTTCACAAGCATATGAAGTGATTGAGAATACTATGGCTTGGGTCAAGCCTATCTTAGTCCTCAAAGGACCATTGTTGTTCTAAAGAGGTCTTGTGCAGCAGACTTAACTAATGAAACATATCCTTTGAACTCTCAATTGCTCCTTTTGTGAACACAGGAAGTGGATCCAAGCAAAACAATGCTTGACAAATTCCATCTTTTCTCCCTTTACCTGTTAGTCCAGTTGTGAAGATTTTTATTTTCTTTGCATTAAGTCGCAGTCCATCTTTACAGCTGCCATCCTTGATCTCCACCAGCAAGAGCTTCAAGTTGTCTGCACTTTCAGTGAGCACGGTTGTGTCCTCTGTGCATCACAAGCTGTAACGAAGCTTTCCTCTCATCCCAATGTCACATTCTGCTTCGTGTCATCCAGCTTCTCTGATGACCTGCTCAGCATCCAGACTGAAGAAGAAGGACTGAGGCAGTCCTTTTCCTACTTTTAAACTGTGCCGCATTCCCTTGTCCAAATCCCACAACCTCCTCTCAATCCATGCACAAGTTCCATTGAATGAGCACAATTAATTCTTCTGGAAGTCCCAGTCCTCTCAAGGTTCCCGTAGTTTGCTATGATTCACACTGTCAAAAGTCTTTGCACTAGGAGAGGCAGGAGGTAGCAGACCCAGGAGGTTGGGACCTTGGTGTATATTTGCAAAAGTCACCCTTCTTCAAGGTGCCTCCATTCCATGTGTGGATATGATGAAATATGCATATATAGGCTAATTTTGTCAGACCTGGGCATTTTGCTGACACCTATCAGGAAGTATTCAAAAGAGAACCTCAAGTATTTGCTCTTCGAGATGTGAACATGGTGCCCAGGTGTCATTGTCATTTGCACAAGTCAAGTGGCCTCTTTGTGGAGCTACAGCACGCCTCCCTCTATGTAATTCTCCCCCCATGCGGGGACAACTGTGGCAGGTCACTCCTCTTCTGTTTACCTTGGACGGGAGCAAGACCTCAGCAACTGGGCTGATCCCCTAATTGCCATTTCCTCCTGCATAACAATAGGGATCACAACATCTATTGTACAGGGTGCTAGCAATCACTAGCTGAAGTAACATGTTTCACACACAGAGCTCAGTGTCTGATAGCTGATGAGGGTCTCTGCTGAGGCTCATCTCATCATCGTTCCTTGCTTAAATACATCACTTAGCTCTCTAGACCAAGTCTGGATTCTCTATTGGAAGGTTATGAGACCCCCTTATCCCCTTCTTCCTCCTTCTTTTTCCTCCACCTCCTCCTCTTCCTCGTCTTCCTCCCCCTCCTCCTCCTCCACCCCTCCTCCTCATCCTCCTTCTTCCTTAACTTTTTATTTTGAACTGGGAAAAGATTTGCAGCACAAACCAATTGTCCTTCAACCACTTGTACCCATTTTATTTTATGTTAGTGATCACAATCCTCACACCGTACTCTCACCTCTCCCACTTACTCCCTATGGGAGCTGTTTCCATCCCCTCCTCTTTGCTGACCCTTCTGAATGTTGTCTTTAGGTCAATGCTGCCCTTTTGATCTCAGATGGTTGGTTATTATTTTTGTTTGTTTGCTTTAATCATTTTGGGGGGGCTCATATAACTCTTATCACAATTCATACATACATCCATTGTGTCAAGCACATTTATTGCCATTATCATTCTCAAAATATTTTCTTTCTACTTGAGTCCTTGATGTCAGTTCCTCCTTTTTCCCCTCCCTCCCTGGCCCCCTTCCTTATGAACCCTTGATAATTTATAAAAAAATTTTTCATGGCTTACACTGTCCAGCATCTCCCTTCACCCACATTTCTGTTGTCTGTCCCCCAGGGAGGGGGTTATATGGAGATACTTGTGATCGGCTCCCCCTTCGTCTTACCCACCTAGTATTGCCACTTTCATTATTGGACCCAAGGAGATTATCTGTCCTGGATTCCCTTTGTTTCCAGTTCCTATTTGTACCAGTGTCCATCCTCTTTTCTAGCCAGATTTGTAAGGTAGAATTAGGATCATGATAGTGTGTGTGTGTGTGTGGGGGGGGTGGAAAACAGCGGAGAAGCATTTAAGAACTAGAGGAAAGTTGTATGTTTTATCGTTTCTACACTGCACCCTGACTGGCTCATCTCCTTCCTGAGACCCTTCTGTGAGAGGATCTCCAGTTGCTTAGGGTTGGTTATTTTAAGATGTGTGTAGCTTCCCGGCATTAGTGTTCCCCTTACAGGTCTACTGCTTGTTTGGTTAAAATTTGAGATGGAGGAGTGAGTTCCTTTTGATAACTGCAGGGGGACTACAGGTCACAGTCTCAGAGGTTCCACTGGTCTCTCCCCAGTCAGTCTGGCTTCTTTTTTATCATCTTGAGTTTTGTTCCACATGTTTCTCCCACTCTATCCAGGAACTTCTAATATGAGCCCTTCAATCGCAGTGGTAGCTGGGCAGCATTTAGTTCTTCTGGTCTTAGGGTTAAGGAGACAGATACTCAGGGGATTTGTTGGTCCATTTAACTAATTATTTTCAGTATCTTTAATTTTCATAAATTCTCTCTGGGAGACAGGGAGAGACCAATAGTTGCACTGTACATGACTGCTCGCCAGCTTTTGTGTGTGTGTGTGTGTGTGTGTGTGTGTGTGGCATCGTTGCCCTGGTGGGTGTAAAAAGCCCAGCCTTGCTCCTGGAGAGCTGCTGCTGGATTTGTACCATCAACCCTTTGGACTTCAGTGCTCACCAGCTTCTAAGACCCCATTGGCTCTGTGTCCCTACATTTCTACTGGCAGGGAGATGCAAAGGTTGGCGTCTGCTTCATCTAAGCCAAAGTCAAATCCAAATATCATCCACCGGCCAGCCAGATAGTCTGTGTTTTTTCACAGCAAATAATATTTCCACAAGTATCTTACAACTTGTTTGTTAGCTACGGGGCAGTGGCAGTTGAGTGGCAGAATTCCCACTTCCCATGTGGGTAACGCAGGTTTAATGCCAGCCCATGAACTGCCTGTGAAGCCACCAATCATCTGTCAGTGGACGCTTGTACGTTGCAACAATGCAGAGCAAACTTCAGCAGAGCTTTCATATTAAGAGAGATGAGAAAGAAAGGCCTGGAAATCTGGATTTGGATAGCATAGAACTGACAGCATGTGCAGAGACTTAGCACGAGCTTCAGGGGTGGGATTTGCCAACAATAGCTAGTAACTAAAATAGAATGTAAAATGTAATATGGTTTATACCCAAAGAAACATACCTTGTGGTTGCTGGAAGGTGAGGCAAGAAGGTGAAGCCATGGTACAGAGGACAGACAGGTGTGCCCTTGGATGGGGGGCAGGGGGAGAATGCTCTACAAGAAGAAGGGATATCAGAGGGTGGGGGCAAGGAAAGCTATAGGGAGGGACAAACTATTTTATTTGTTGAATATTAATTAATTGGACCCTCACTCCATTCAGACCAAAAGAGTTTTGGGTAAATATAATATGATGAAGCTTCAGAAACTGCCATGACATTTTTTTTCTTAAAATCTTTATACATCTTGGATGAAATTACCATTCTATAGACTAAGTGAACTAGATTATCAGTTATATTTGTCTACAGCAGTCATTCTTTATCCCATGGGTCTTGGTCGAACAACCCTTTCACAGGAGTCGCCCAATTCATAACAGGAGCAAAATTATACTTATGAAGTAGCAACGAAAATAAGTTTATGGTTTGAATGGTCACCAGAAGATGAGGACCTGTATTAAAGGGTTGCAGCATGAGGAAGGTTGAGAACCGCTGGTCCACATCCTTCAGTGAAGTACACCAAGGAGACACTGAGAGAAAGACAATACCATTCATAGCCATATGAGTTGTCTTCTGTTGTCCTTCATTGCCTCCGCAATGGTTTCTCTGGGAGACCCTTAATTTGTAACCCATGGTCTCTACCCAGGTGATGCAGTCCGGGTCATTGGCTCCTCATTGCAATGTATGTATTGTCTGGGCTTCTTCTTCTCTCTCCATTCACCAGGAAAACACTCTGGCCCAAACTGGGCTTTGTTTGTCTCCAAGTTCGGCGTTCCGTTTAGCTGCTGTAGTGCAGTGTTGCTTAGTGCTGTGCCTCAGGTCCTGTTCCGACTGGTCCAGCTGATTTTCCAGAAGTAGGCCCTCTTAGTCCGGAAGCTCCCCTGAAATCTGTTAGCCATCACAGCCACAGGGGAGCCTCCCCTGCACCATGAGTGGGTGGCTGTGTAGAAGGTCTGCTGGCTAGCACTAGACCCTGAAGCTCCTACAGATGCATCCGGAAGCCCACACCCACTGCTGTCCTGTCGATTCTGACTCCCAGTGATTGCCTCGGACAGAGGAGAGCTGCCGCTGCAGATGCCAAGGCTGTGATCTGGACGGGAGCAGGCTGACGCACGGCCTCACACAGAGCTGCTGGTGCAGGGGGACGACGGATTCTTCAGTCAGCATCCACGTGCTTAACGCGGCTGTGTGACCGGGTCCCCAGAGAGGCAGTCTCATATCCTGAGATTTAAACTCTTTCCTGGAGCAGACAGCCTCATCTTTTTCCCTTGCAGCAGCTGGCGGCTTCAAACTGCTGACCTTGCGGTTGGCAGCCCAGCCACCATAATCCACTGCACTACCCTGGCTCCTCAACCAACAACCCAAACAAGCTCATGGCAATCAAGTCCATGCCGACTCACAGCGACCTGAAGGGACAGGGAAGGGCTGCCCCTGTGAGTGTCCGAGACTATAACTGCTTGTAAGAGTAGAAAGCCCTGGGGGGGGGAAAGAGTAGAAAGCCCTGTCTTTCTCCCTCAGAGTGGCTGCTGGTGGTTTTAAATTTCGGAACTTGTTGATTGATCGCAGCCCAATGTGTACCGCTATGCCACCAGGTTTCCTGACCTGGAAATGGATTGTGTGATAGTCACCTTCTAGCCATAATCTCTTGACGCATTGGCTACTCTGGTAAGTTTGAAAACCAGTGAGTCTAACTGTATATTTTAAGAACTATGTCCAGCAGCAGCTCTCCAGGAGCAAGGCTGGGCTTCCTCCTCCCACCAGGGCAGTGACGCCACACACACACACACACACACACACAGAAATACATCCAAGATAGAGTTGTTTTGCAAGAACTATAAGCAAAACACATGCACTGTCATTGAGTCCATTTCTACTCAGAGGGACCCTGTAGGACAGGGAAGACTGCTCTTCTGGGCCTCTGAGACTGTACGTCTTGACAGGCGTAGAAGGCTCTGTTTTTCTCTCTCAACGCCACTAGGACTCAGAACTGTAACAATTTATGAAAACTGTAACAACTTATGATTTCATACGATTATAAGGCCACAGACAACTGCCCGCAGTCCTACTATTGTTTGTTGCCCAAATTAAAAGAAATGCAGAGTTTGTTAGAGGTTGTGAAATTTAAGATGTATTTGTCTTTCCCATCAAGTTGACAAGCACTCAGAATTTCAGCCATCGACTGCTTTGTTGAACTCGGGATTAAAAACTCTGCTAATTCACATGATCTTCATAATAATGTCTAATGATGTCCCTGCACTACTCTTACCATCACCACCACCACCACTATTGCTACTTTCGGTTGCACACTTGATTTGCTTCCAGTCCATGGCAACACCAAATGTTTCAGAGTGGAATGTGCTATATCAAGTTTCCAGTGGTTGACTTTTTTCAGAAGCAAATGCTTAAGTCTTTCCTTCAGATGCGCCTGAGTGAATGCAAAACCTCCCAGATGCCGCTTAGCAACTGAGAGTGTCAACCATTTTCACCGCTCAGATATGCCACACCATCCTAGAAAGTGAAAGCAAACCACTGCTGTTGTGGCAATTCCACCTCATAGCAAGGCTATGCACCTTTCCATCGGATTTCCAGCGCTATAGATCTTTCCTGGTGCTGATAGCATCAACTTTCTCTTATGGAGTGGCTGGTGGGTTTGTAGCATATTCGTTATGTGTTAGGCTGTGATCTGTGAAGTCAGGAGTACAAAACCATTAACATCTCCAAGAGAGAAAGACGAGGCTTTCTAATTCTGTCAAGAGTTACAAATTAGGGAACCCACATGGGCAGTTCTGCCCTACCCTATGGGCTACCATGAGATGAACCCTACAAAGCAGATGTTATTTGTTCTGTCGCTGGTTGGTGCCCAGTTGACTCAACTGACGCACAGTCATCTGACACAACAGATCAAAGCCCTGTGGGTCCTGAGCTGTGTTAGTCTGGGTAGACTAGAGAAACAAATCATGTGTGGAAGAGAGAACTTTATACCAAAGAGCAATTGAATCTTAAGGAAACCTTTTAGCCCAGATCAAGTCCATAAGGCTGATATTAGCCCATAGGTCCAATACTAGTCCATAAATGCCTCTCTAGTGTCACATAGCACATGCAATGATGCTGAATGCAGGAAGATCACAGGCCAGTGGGTAGCAAGTATTGTGGATCCAGTGGTCGTGGAAGTATCGCAACACTGGGGTAGGTCTTCACATGCCTCTTCTAGCATGCTGCATGTCTCAGGAGCAAGAAAGGGAAGGCAGGGAGAATGGGTCTATCCTCCAGTGAGCCATTTATCTCCATCACGCCTCCACATGACTGCAACCTGATTGACAGTCTAGCCCCCTCCCCTTCACGCAAGTTGACAGATTATGCAACTGCCACACGAGCCATCCTTTTCACCACCCTTCTACTCTACCAAGCATGATGTCTATCTCCAGGTTCTGCTCTCCTAACATGTCAGCAGCTTAGCAAGCAGCACCTGCTCATGCTGTACATTTCCAAAGCACATCGATGCTGACTGTTCTCTGCGGGCCATTGCCTGCCCTGCTGCTGACTTTCTGGGATGTGAAAACGCAGAGGAAGGCTCTGGGGTCTGCAAAAAGCTTGTATTTCCGTTCGCCTGGTCCCATGCTGATGACTGGGATTGCTCGGCCTATCCCAAAGCAATAGCCCCTAAGAGGGGACCTGGCAGAGCAGATTAAATAGAAGACTACTCCTCTCCTCATGCAGTGCAGGGCTGCTGCCCTGCAGGCCTGCCATGCATGTCCATTGAATTCATAGGTGCGGATAAGATAAAGGAACTGACACTTCCCCAATGGTGAGCAGTCAAGCTCTGGTTTCCATTTTTAAAAGAGAGGGGAAAAAATGGAGAAGAGTCCAGATAATGAGAAAGGTTTCCCTGGCTGCTGAGCCCGAGCCTCCCCAGGAGGCAGGGCAGCTGCTCGGCCCCAGGCACAGGATGTGCTGCCAGAACGATTTACTCTTCTCCCAACTCAGCCTGGGAAAGGAGGTTCCTGAAAATTGCCTGGGGAGCATTTTGTCACCAGCTGACTCTCCTGTGACGAGGAAGTCCAGCACTGGACTCCCCACCAGCCTCATGGGAAAAGTACCGGGAGCGGGCCAGGCCACAGCAGGGAGGTGAGTGCCGCTGGACGGACCATGGATTTTGGCAAAACCCAGTTCCCTTTACCGCTGATGACACCAGCCAGGTGCTGTCCAGCGGACTTCAGCTGGGGCAGCCCTTCTCAGTGGCAGCAGAAGAGAACTGAGCTCTGTGGAATTTTTCATGCTGATTTCCCGAAGGAGGTCCCCAAACCTTTCTGACGTGCCCCGTCTCTGGGTGCATTCAAACCTCAAGCCTTTCTGTCAGACAAGGGGGAGCATTCGCCGTTTTCACCATGCAGTGATTTCAAACACCCTATGGAATCCTTGAGAAGAAACCCCCCCCCCAAAACAAAGTCATTGCCAACGAGTCGATGCCGACTCAAAATGACCTTGCATGGCAGGCCTGCGGGGCAGCAGCCCTGCCCTGCATGAGGAGAGGAGTTGCCCTTGTGAGTTTCCAAGACTGAAACTCTTCAGTGGAGTGGAAAGCAAGTCTTTCTCCTACTGGGCTGCTGGTGGTTTAGAACTGCTCACCTTGTGGTTAGAACCCAAAGCTTAACCATTACAGTGCCTGAGCTCCTTAAGGAAAAAAAACAAGGCTGAGCCCCGGTGGCGTAGTGGTTGAGTGCGGAACTGCAGCCCACAGCCTTGGCAGTTCAAATCCAGCAGCAGCTCTCCAGGAGCAAGGCTGGGTAACTCCCACGACCACCAGAGGGCAGTGATGCCCCCCCCAAAAGAAAAAAAAAAACAACTCACTGCCCTCCAGTGAATTCTTACCCACAGCAACCCCTGTCTGTTCCCAAGACTGTAACTCTTTACCGGAATCTGGAAAATCCAAATGCACTGTCCTCCACTCAATTCTGACTCAGACAGGGTAGAATTGCCATTGTTGAGATCATAGCTCTTGACGGAAATAGAAAGTCTCGTTTGTCTTCTGTGCCCAGCAGTGGGTGGTTTCGAACTGCTGACCTTGTGGTGAGAGGTCAGCTTACAACCACGACATCACCAGAACTCCTGTAAGAAGAAGAGGTCAGCAAAAACGAGCATCAGCTTTTAAAGTCCTGGCAGCCCCTGAGCCCAGGCTTTACTCCGAGGATCAAGAGTATCAGCTGACACAGAAGGAGATGGGAAGGTTGGAGATGCCTGGGAGTGCAAGCGCATTCTTGTCCCGGTCACCAGCCTTGACACAGGAGGAGAGCACATATAATCCACGCACCAAGAAATACCAACGCAGGGCTTCCTAGAGAAGGCCGATGGCTGTGAGCCTGGACCAAAAATAGCTCACGGTACAGCACAGGCCTGTCTCGAGTGGGCAGAGCCTCCCAGCTTCTCCAGTTTAGCTTCACCTTGCCAAAAAGGTATGAAAATGTTTTTGCTGAACTGTGGAAAGTTGCTCCAGGCAGAGAGATTCAAGATACAACTATCCCTCACATTCATTTGACCGTCACTAGCAAAAGAATAAGAGGGGGAGGGGAGGAAAGCCTTCCGCCACCCAACCCCCCGCCCGCTTTCTTTCTTTCTTTTGCAGCTATAAAATAGAATTTTAGAAGTCATTTTAGCCCATAGCAGGAATAGTTAGCTGACCTGCATAGTAATTTGGCAAATCGCTTCTTCAATAGATCCCAGACTCCTAGGAGGGAGGGAAAATGGATCCAACTTGATCTGGTGAACAAATTGTGTATTTGTTCCATGGTTTATTTTATGGAAGCTGTTTACTCCCTATTGTTCCAGCAAGGTTTCTATTTTTAACCTATTTGGGGGGCAGGAGTGCTGTGTGAATCATGCTCAGACCATTTAAGGACATATTTGGGGCCATGAATTTTCAAGTCAAGAACCAAGTGGCATTTTGAGTCTCAAAGCAGCGTCTGGAAGCTCCTCGACACACTGGCGTCTATTGTGCACTGACAGTATATCTGTGTGTGTGCACTTGTAGCCCGTAGAACACTGGTGTCTGGAGAGGTTCCATGGGCAGAAAATCACATGAATAATGACTGCTTACAAGACAAGAGGAAATAGACGGCATTTGATTTGGGGTTCCATCAGTGCCCTGACCTGGTGAACAAGCAGATCCTTTTGTTTCCATCTGTTGTTGCAATTGATGCAGTCTTCTAGCTATATCCAATCAGCAAAGGAGACTTTTGTGCTCGTGTACAGTGTTGTTCTGTCCCGAGAACCATGAATGCGGTTTTTATGTGACTTCAACGTCTAGCGCCTTCTCAGTGGAATGGAGTCTTGCTGACTGGTTAATAAAAAATAAATAAATAAATAAACTAAACCTCAGCTCCCTTGGATTTCATTTAGAAATGCTTAATAAAAAACCAAAAGTGGTCGGATCAAATTGGAATGAGCTTCCACCTCCATGCACTAGGTTCCGGGGTTCAACGCTACATCATAAAAGTGTGGTTTTGTCCTTAAAGTCTGTTTTATCAAAACACTTGAATTGGATATGGCTAGTACTGTTCTCTTTAGTCAGTAGACCAGAGTTTCAAAAATGACAAGAATTAGATTTATCAGCTTATAAACCCCATTAGAATGCTTAGGTTGGAGTCCCTGGGTGGCGTAAACAATAAAGCACTCAGGTACTAGCTGAAAGGCTGGCAGTTCATGACAACTTAGAGATGTCTCAGAGGAGAGGCTTGGTCGTCTGTTCCCCAAAGTTCCCAATCCAATCCATCTCGTGGATTTCAACTCAAAAAGAGCCTATAGAACAGAATAGAACCGCTCCTTTGGGCCTCTGAGACAGTGACTTTTTATGGGTGCAGACAAAGTTATCTTTCTTCCAGGGAGCCTCTGATGGTTTTGAACCACTGTCCTCACAGTTAATAATCAGAGCCTTAAAGCACCAGGCCATCAGAGTGGCTGGAAAACCCCTGCACACACAGGGAGGAAGCAACACAACAACTTGCGACAGAATCTTGTTGTCAAAACTTTTTCTGTAACAAGGAAAAGTACAAAATGAAAAGTTGACTTCTATTACAAATAGAGAAATCCTTATTTCTGATCTGATTGTTCTACCTAAGAAAGGGCTTATCCTTTTTCTCCCCAAATTTAGATCTCATGCCAAAAGTATAAATATAGTGACTCGTCTTTTCTCCTAAAATCCTGTCATACTTTTAACATTTGCATGTTCTGTAAAACTGGAATTTATCTTGCCAGAAAATATAAGCCCCGCTTTGATTAATGGCTTTCCATTTGTCCAAGTTCCATGTGGGACCAATTTGAAATAATTTCATCCTATACTAAAATTTTATACCCACTAGTCTAGCAATTTTGTTCCATTCCTATGGCTGTTTCTTTTATATGACCACACCGTTTTATCCAGTGGAGCGTTTATATTGGCACATTGTTTAACTGCAGTTGCTTTTATACTGCCACATGTTTTAACCATTGTGTGACTGTAATACAAGGAGGCTTCCAAAATTTCAAGAAGAATTGTCACGAGGAGATCATGAAATTTTTCCACTAATTTTTGAAGCACTTTGGTACATTTTGTATTTGTTGTGCTATGTATTAGAATGTCATGTAAAGGGACTTCCCATTTCTATGCTCTTCCAAAATGGTATTGGCTCTTTTTTGACTCTCTCAGAGATCCACAGTCAAACCCATCCACTTTGCTTGCCTGCTCCCTCTCTTCCGGGATGACTTTTGATTGACTGATTAATTTAGACAGCAACATCTTTGGATACCAAATGGTGCTTGATCTGCTGCACAAAAGTTATTAAACATCCTTTGCACATCACTTATTATGTGTATCCCTAAATATGCTTTGGGTTTGCTGTTGTTTTGACTGACTAGATACTGTGCCTCATTTGATTTTTGATTTTGCTCCTTGAGTTGAGGAGTTATCTATTTTTGCAGGTGATCAATAACCTCACCTCCAAAAATAAGCCAACCCCACTGTCATGAAGTCAAGGCTGACTCATGGCGACGCTGTAGGACAGGGTAGAACTGCCCCTACGGCTCTCCAAGATGACAACTCTTTTTTTTGGGGGGGGGGACATCACTGCCCTCTGGTGGGAGTGGGAGGCCCAGCCTTGCCACTGCTGGGTTTGAACCGCCAACCTAATGGACCGCAGTCCCACACTCAACCACTACGCCACCGGGGCTCAGCCCTATGGGAGTTGAAAGCCCCATCTTTCTCCCAAAAACCTCACAGGATTATTTTAATATTTTGGATAGTTTTTCAGTTGAGATGCTTTCTTTAACAGATAGCAGGAAACCGAATCCCGTTTGTAGTTTAATGAAATTATAAGGAGCATGTGCTTCCTTGAGATTATTTGTCCCTGATGGATCTGTCTAGAGTGTGGCTAAAAGCTGAGTCCTGAGGGAGATTCCAAATGCAGGCTCCAGCGGTGACTACGTGTACACTCAGAACAATCAACCCGACAAGTTCAGAGGGGCAGCTCTTGCCACAAGGAAAAGAATAGAGGGGAATGGAACGGGGGAATGGAAGCAGTTAATCCAGAGTGGATGCAGTAAGAACGCTGTGACTCTGTAGGGATTGCAATCCATATCAGAAAACACAATGGAATATGTGCAAATGATGTGATGGAATGGAAAACCAATTTGGCTTGTAAACTTTCTATGAAATCACAATGAAAAGATTTTTTTTTTAAAGGAAATGATGAAGATTGCACCCCACCCACTGCCAAAGAGTCCATGATGACTCCAAGAAGCCTAAAGAACACAGTAGAACTTGCTCTGCAGTGTCTGAGTTGGTAAAGTTCAGCCGAACCGCACTGCCTCGTTTTCCTCCTAAGGAGCAGCTGGTGGGTTTGAACCCCTGACTTCTCAGATAGCCCCCCAATGCTTAAATCACTGCTCCACCAGAGTGCCTTATAGATAGAATCTGAAATAAAGGGCTGCAACAGAGGTGATCTGCTTGTTATAATATTTTAAAAATTTAGTAAAAGAATTTACTGAGATATTTTAATGAGATCACAAATTGTACAATTCGTCCACTTAAAGGCATGAGAGAGTGGGTTTTAGGGTATGTACAGACTACAGTCTAATTTACAAAAATCTTTTTTATCATTATAAAAATATAGGTACACATTTGCCACTTCTGCATTTTCTTTTGTACAATGCAAGGAGACCAACCATGTCGAGCACATCGATGATGGAAACACAACAGGGCTGATAGAACTTTACGATGTTTTTGTTCCCTCTCAAAAAACTGGGGGTTCCTTAATTAGCATCCCCCCAACTCCTCCAACATAATGACTGCTTCCTGCCTTTATGGATTTGCCTATTGTGAACATTTCATATTAATGGAACCACACAACCTGCATCTAGGTGGCCGGTGTCTTTAGTTTAGTATCTATCGTGTTTGCATGGTTCATCTGTTGCCAGATGAATGAGGATTTCATTGCTCTTTGTAGTTGAGTAAATAGTATGTCACGAGGTTATACCCTGTTTTGTTTATATTTTCATCTGTTGTTGGGTGCTTGAACCACTTCCGCTTTTTGATGAATCATGAATCATGTTGCCGTCAATATTTGTGTGCAGAGTTTTATATGACTGTATGTTTTTGATCCTCTAGAATGGAGTCATTGGGTCCCATAAAGCACTCTTTAAACAGAGATTTATTGGAAGAGACATCTTATGCTATACTTGCAAATACAAGACAAATGGGAGTGATGTGTTTTAAGTGGAGTTAACTAGAGGCCCCAGAAATTGGCCTGTGTGCCGGTTGATAGCTTGAAAGCCTGGGAGGATAGGGGTAGGGGGTGCGGCGATATTGGTGGATTCTGAGATCACAACCTGCATATATCTGCATCTATAGATATAGATATATATGCATCAGCATTCCAAGACCTCACTGTGTCCTTTCCTTACACCAAGTGACTATAATTAATATGGAAGAAGGTGGTCTACACGCCTCAGTGTCCATCAAGTTGTCAGCAACATCTCCCTGAGACACCTTTCATTCTTTTGTTTTCCAACCTCTTGCTTTATTTTGTCAGATAGCCAGAAGAGGGACTAAGGGGAAGTGGTCTTCCCAATGTCTGCATTGGGCCACAAAACAAAGGGGTTGGAAAGAAATCAGGCACATGCAAAGATCCAAACTGAGCATGCTCAGACACAAGCCTCCTACACCAGGTAGGAGATCCACCTGGGTGCACAGACTCTGCTCAGCCACATGATATCACCTTAAACTTGGCCAATGATCCCTTCCAATACCTTCAACCATGCCTCTTCAGTCCAAGGTAATAGAGACTGCCACAGGAAGGTCAACCCTCTTGGTGTCCTCTCTTGTTCGGTGCCCTCTTGGAGGGCGAGGGCCCCCCTAACTCCCCCTCAGTTCTTTCTCTCTCCAGCTTCTCTTTGGGGATTTCCTGCTCATGGCCCTTGGAATTCCCTGGGAATACCTGGAACTTCCCTTTTGGATGACAAACATGCTTCTGCCGCCTGAATTCTTTCAGCACTGCAAAGCAAGAACCGAGGTAAGCCTCTCCAGAAACCTAACACTTCTCTGCCCTCTCCTGCACTGGTCCCCTCCTCGTGGCTGGGCATTGATGGGAGAGGACACAAAAAGGAGATGGTGGTTGGCACATTCTCTTCCTTTACGACCTCCCCCCCTCCTGTTTTCTGGAGTTTGATGACTTATTTCCCGGAGCACCAGGACATAATCCAACATGCTGCCAAGAGAGGGAAGTCCTTCTCATCTCCTCTTCATTGATCCTCCAGTTGGGTGGAGAGCATTTACTGCATAGCCTCTCAGCTTTCCAGACCCCAAAGACCAAGCAGCCCAGCATCAGCTCATTGACAGGAGGAACCCTGAAGAAAGCTGATGCCAAAAAGAAGCAAGAGAGTGTCTAAGGCAGGAGGACTATCACGTTCTACTTAAACAGCATGATCTACCACTGAGCAGAAAGGAATATGTGCATGTTTGTGTCTCTTGTTCACGGATCACTTGGCCCTTAAAAAAAAAAAAAAAGATCTAAACCCTCACGCTTGGCAACACTGTGAGCGGTAAAAAAGAACTCACTGTCATCCCTTCCAACGAGGTTCAAGAGCGAATTTGCACAGCTGCCTCTTCCTATAGACTCAGTCACCAATTTCTACGTTAGAGTTTAGATACTCGTGTTGATAGGGGTAGACAGACAGAGGTATGTGGAACCCAGACAACCTGAGCAGGAATGGAGAAACAGATGAGCAAACAGGGTCTTCGAGACACTCCACAGTAAAATAAACATGACGGTCAGGAGATGCTGGAGAGAGAAGTCTCTGAGATCTTGTTTCTGACACCAAGGAGCTGCAAGGCTCATAGACTGCTTTCCCCATTAACTTGACTCGTAATAAGCACCTTCCTCAGCTTTTCCACACATGTGCCATAAACAGTGCTAACCACTGTCACAGTCATGACTTCACTTCATTCTCTCTGGCTGTCCACAGTCACACGTCTTTAAATCTCGTTAGCTTTAATAGCTTTACAGGTTTTAACCTCGCCCAACAGGAAATGTATAACAAATACTCCCAACTCCTTGATTAAAATGCTTTGTTCATAAGCACTTTTCTTCCCCCCTAAGGTTTTTACTTTGTACAGGGAAAGCAGTGATACTTCCCTTCCCCTGCCCATTTAGAGGTGATATGGGGATAAATGAGGAAAAACCTCATGCAGAGTGGTTAATAGCTTCCCCAAACGCTATTCCTTAACATCTATCATCAAACACAACTGTCAGCACAAGTGTGACGGCACTCAGAGTTCTAGTGATGGGAAGAGCCCCGCTCATACTGTCCCTGTCTGGCGAGCAAAAATGATTCACACATGTCGCTGCTACCCAAGAGATTCGAGCGGTAAGTCCGCCTGAGTCGTCCTGGAAGGAATCCCCATTGATCTACATCTGAAGCATCAGTCATTGAAAAGCTCCATTGAGGGCTGAGCCCCGCTGGCGTAGTGGTTGTGCACGGGACTGCGGTCCACTGGGTTGGAGGTTCGAATCCAGCAGCAGCGCTCCAGGAGCAAGGCTGGGCCTCCCACTCCCACCAGAGGGCAGTAATGCGCCCCCCCCCCAAAAAAAATGAAAAACTCCATTGACCTTTGGAGGAGGTAGAAGGAATGTGGTTAAATTGAGGGGATTGTAACAAATGACCGGAAACAGGAAGTGTCTACATTGTTGAATGGAAAATGCACGTGCCGTGTAATCCTTCCCAAACCAGTCTCCATAATAGTAAAACCCTGTGAGCACTGTGTTGCTCCGAGGCTCTTGAACACGGGACCACCCTGAGTCGGAATGAAGTCAATGTCAACAGGTTCCCGATTGGTCGCTGTGTATTAACCCTTCTTTAGATGACGACGGTACCCTCTGCGATCGTTTTGAAACTATTTTGTGGCGTTTTAGGGTGAAAGTTGACGAAGCAGAACAGGTTCCGATGGGACAATTTTGCTGTACTTTTTTGGTGAGGTAGGTTGCAATTTTCACAATGTGCCAACATTTCTAGGTTGGCTGTCCTGCTTGCTCTGTTGTCACTGCTCGGCCTTCCAGTCCCTTCTTTCACTGTTAGGTAAATGTTGGCCCTCTGGTCCCACCCGCTCCATTGTTGAAGGAGCCACATTATTCACAGGTAATATTGCTTAGTTTAGTGTCCCACCCACTCTTTGACTGCAAGATGACCTCCAGGAGGACCTTCAGTTCCACGTTCAAAAGGTATTTTAGGGCTTTCCCCAGAGTGGCATGAGGTGATCTTCCAAAATGGTTCACTGTGCATTTGACCCAGAAAACCCCACAAAAGCATGCAAAAGAAGAGGGTTGAATCTGCGGGTCCATATTAAGAACACCTTCAGGGGCATGCATACCTGGAATGTCACCAAGTATCTAAAAGATGTCACTTTGCAGAAGCAGGGTGTGCCCTTCGGACGTGACATGGTGGAGCTGGTCGGTGTGCCCAGGCCAAACACTGGGGTTGGCCCCACGGTCAGTTGCGCAAAAAGAGTGCTGAATTTTTTCTGCACATGGTTAAAAATGCAGAGAGTGATGTTGATCAGAAAGGTTTGGATGTGGATCACACGGACACTGAGCACATGAAGAGGCACAAAGAGTCCCCTCTCCCCCCATGCACCACCAAATTTAGCTCGTGGCCACCTCCACCCGCCCATGAGCTCTCCCCAAATTGTTCCTAAACTAAAAGAAGAGCTTGCCCAGAAGAATATATATATATATATATATATATATATATATATATATATCCCAGAAGAAACTGAAGGAATCCAAGCATATGGTTGGGAGTAAATTAAGCTTCAAATAAAAACTAATAAAATTTAAATATGTATTAGACAAATAAACTCAGGGGTTCCACTAGTCTCTATTGGCCAAGTAATTCAGGCCTTTCTGAGCAGCTTGAATTTTGCTTTCTATTTTTCTCTCATTCTGTCTGGATTCTTCTGTTGCAGTGGTTCTCAACCTTCCTAAAACTGTGACCCTTTAATACTATTCCTCATGTTGTGGTGATCCCCAACCATAAAACTATTTTCTTTATGTTGCATATATTTAGAAAATCATAAGTGTCCTGGTTTTATTTCTCTAGAGAACCCTGTCTAACACATCTGAGCCTTTGGTTTCCTTCCTTCTCTTGATCCCATGGCCTAAGTATGAGAGCGACTTGAAGGGGACTGGAGATGGGGGACCAGCAAGCACTCAGTGGAAGAGAACCTTGACTTGACGACTCTTTCCCCAAGGGCCCTCTCTTGTTCAAACCATGCGGGGTCACTCAAACTCAAGAAAAGAGCCAGTCTGATTGGGCTGTGTGGTCAAAGGGTGGAGAACAGGGATGCCTGGATGGCCTAGATTAATCATAGAAGTCCTGGAATGGCAAGGAGAGCCTCAAAGTCTGAATATCCACTCCTCTCAAAGTCTTGGTTGGCGTTTGTGTCAGTGTAGGTAGACTAGAGAAACAGATTCAGAGACACTCATGTGTATAAGAAAGAGTTTTATATCAAAAAGCAAGTGTACATTAAGAAAACACCCCCAGCCCAGTACAGATCAAGTCCATAATCCCGATACTATCCCATATGTTGATACTAGTCCAAAAAATTCTTTTGAGACTCACACAACCATGCAAGACACTGAATGCAGGAAGATCACAGGCCAGTTGGTGGAAAGTCTTGTGGATCCAGTGGTGGTGGAAGTATCTCAGCACTGGCCTGGGCCTCCACATGGCTCCTCCGGCTCTACGGCTCTGGCTACAGCAGTGTAACTCCATGTCGCTTGTCAGCAGAAAGATGAGGCAGAGAGAGTCTATGTGGGTCTGACCTCCAGTGAGCTATGTACGTCCATCATGCCTCCAAATGAGATCAGGCTCCGACCACCCCTTCTTAAATTGACAGGAGATGATGTAACTGCCACAACTTTTAAGCTGAGTATGCACTGGAGCACCTCTGAAGAGCCCCATGGAAAGGTCTGAAAATCAGTGAAAACCATGAAGGGCAACAGTCCCCTCCCATTGTGAATGGGCCCCCTCAGTGCGGCCTCACAAGAGCAACATTAGATGAAATCCATGATGTGAACGGAAGGGCAGTAGACTGTAGTTCGTACCACAGCCAGTGCAATTTGATACTCTTTCACTCACCCACGTTTCCGAGTCAGCCTCAGTGAACACGTTGCCGTTGTCATCCTCGCTATCTGCCATGAGGTCAGCCTCGGACTCCCGGTACTCTCATGCACAGCAGGATTGGACCATAGGGTTTTCATTGGCCGATTTTCAGAAAATCAATCACCAGCCCTTTCCTCTTTGTCTGGAAACATTGCTGAAACCCGCCCATGATCTTAACCACTGCCCTCCAGTCGATTCCGATGCACAGCGACCCTCAAGGACTAGGTAGAACCACTCCCTAGAGCAGCAGTTCACAACCTGTGGGTCAAAACCCCCTTGGGGGTTGAATGACCCTTTCACAGGGGTTGCCTGATTCTTAACAGAAGCAAAATGATAGTGATGAAGTAGTGACAAAAAATAATTTTCTGGTTGGCCTGATCTTTCTCCCACAAAATAGCTGGTGGGTTTGCACTGACCACTTAGAGTTAGACGACCAATGCTTACCTGGCAGCACCACCCGGGCCCCTTGCTAAGCAACACAGCAACACGCAAGCCCAGCAGGGCCTTGGCTATGCAGGGGCGCATTGGCCAGAGTCAAGTTCAGGTCCCCCCAGGAGATGATGAAAATTTGACCCCTGACCCACCTCTGACTATTTTCATGAAAAAGGTAGCACAGGCTGACAGTGATACCCCAAAGAGCCATGTTCACTTTCTACTGTTTAACGGTCATTATCCTCACCTAGATACTTAGAAGAGTTTATATTCTCACATTTCCTCTCTTGATATTTCTGGGGCTGCAGGCACTCATTCCAGGTTTCAGACATGAAGAAATGTTATGTTTTCTCCTGTATTAAGGAATACGATGCTGTTAACTCACCGCTAATTGAACAGGCATTTTTCTCTGTTTATTCAGCTGGGGTGCTGGTTTGGATTCTCCCATCAAGCCTCTCCTTGAGTTCTCCTTCTGACTACCAGAAGACATCTGGAGTTTGTGTTTTTATAGAAACTAGGTGACTGCAAATCTTGGAGTCATTAGCACTATGTCTTAGGCAACTTAGATGCAATTGTAAATAAACAGGCACTGCCAGCATGCCGCGCGCACGTGTGTGTGTGTGGTGTGTGTTTCGTGTGTGTGTGTGTGTGCTATTAAAGAATTGCAAGTGGATTATCTTGAGTACAGTATTTCGTGTCCCCATCTATCTCTCTAAGTGCTATTCTATTTATAGTACCCTCTCACTCCATTTAAGTAATTTAATATCCAAATTAAATTTGAAAAGGCATGACTTAAATATTGTAAGCATGGGAGTTTTAAAACGCTTAAGTTTTTGTTTTTCTTTTCAGCTATGGGAGTTTTCATTTGGTATATATTGGCCTGCTAGTCATAAGGTCAGCAGTTCTAATCTGCTAGCCACTCCATGGAAGAAAAGTGAGGCTGTCTTCTCCCCAAAAGATTTACAATCTCAGAAACCCACAGAAACAATTCTGCTCTGTCCTAGAGGGCATCTACTCCATGCCAGATGGTGTTTATTTTATTTTATTTTTTCAGTTTGCAGTTTACATTCAGCCCGATAGCAGTAAGTTTGGCTATTTTTCAGAAATAGTACTTTGAATATTAACAGTTTAAACCCCAAAGAAATTATTTTTAGTATCATAATACTATATACTTCATAATACTATTGACACACTATATATTGTATATACTACTATATACTTTGTGTGTACTATGTAAAAATAATTGATATTTATTGAGCATGGAAATTGTGGAACACAAATGACTATGTTATCACATTTAACCCTCAAACCACTCTGGAGGACAAGTATAACCTTTTGTGTTTTCTAGAGGTGGAAAAGGACTTAGAACATTTAAGGACCATGCCAAATATCCAATAGCTCATATGTAGATCCATTGGGAACAAATCCACATCTGGCTTTAAAGACTATGCTTATGGCTCTTGGAGAGCGCTGCTTCATTCATTGCAACGTGTTAAGATTCTAATTGTATGAGCCTATTTTGCACACATCATAAATTTTCAGCTGGAATAAATCACTCAGAAATAACAGGAAAAGGTTACATGCCATTCTGTGAGGCTCCCTTATGCAACATTATAGATGGGTGAAACTATAGCAGCACAGGAAATAATGGAACTAAGTTTGGTTAGAAAAAAATTTGGCAGCCCAAATTATCTTAATCTCATTTCTTCAAATATAATTTTTTCAAGCAAACATTTCCAAAGGATTGTTTCCATTTGAAAAAGAGATGTGTTGATATTCTAAAAAGAGACGCTGTGAAGTAGCTGAGACTAATTTTCTTTAACCAAAACCTCACAGCTGTTGAGTCAAGGAAAGCAGAAATTGCCTCCCAAATATTCAAACTTGGATTTACACACATAATTTGGGCTGAGAGCAACTTGGGAAAGGTGGGTAGGCATGGTTGAGGGAGAGGTCATCAAGTAGAAAGAAGGAAGAAGACATGAAGGGTCTCTAAAAATTTCCAAACACCTGAAGAAGAATGAGAGTGCAATTTATAATTCATAAGATTAAGCAAAAAAACTTCATCTAGATAAAAAGAGACAAAAACAGACTTCTTTTTTTAAAAAAAAAAGACTTCTTTTTTATCCCCCGAACACCCAGCTGTCCCCCACTACAATGGAATCCAGGATGACGTGACGGTGTGTGTTTGGGTATCAGATTAAAGCTACTTTTCTTAGTTATTTAAAGTTGTTACATCAAAAATATCATAAGAGAGTGACTTTAGCAAACAGAAATTAATTTACTTCCAGTTTAGAAGCCCGAATTTGAAGCACCAGCTGGAGGGGAAAGATTTCTCTTTGTCCTCTGGGAAAAGGTCTTTGTCTCTTCAATTTCTGTTTCCTGGTTCTTGTTGGTAGGGGGCTGGAATCAGTTTGGACGCGTAGCAATCCTGTGTCCAATGGACCAAAACCACTGGACCCTGCACACACCTCTCAATTGTTCTTATGCCTGATGTTGCAACCACTGGGTCAGTCCAAATGTCATTGAGGGCATTCTCTCCCTGTCCCTCCACTTTTCCAAGCAGGATGTTCTGATAACCTGTCCCAAATGTATGAGATGAAGTCTCCCCATTCTTGCTTCTAGAGACCATTCCTGTTATTCTTCATCCAAGACAGATTTATTGGTCTTTTGGCAATCTATGGGACTGTCAATATTCTTCACCAGCACCATAACGCAAATGCATGGATTCTTCTTTGGTCATCCTTATTCGATGTCCAACTTTCACATGTGTATGAGTTCACAGAAAATACCCTATCAGGCACACCTTCACCCTCTGAGTGACTCCCTTGCTTTTTGGAACTCTAAAGAGATTTCATGCGGCAGACTTAGCCAACGCCGTGCGCCGTTCTAGTTCTTAGCTGTTTCCATGCACCTTGATTTGTGGCTCCAAGCAAGAGAAAAATCCTTGACAATTTCAATATCTTCTCTGTTTACTGTACTTTTTCCTGTTCGTCTAACTGTGAGAATTTGCGGTTTCTTTTCTTTTCTTTTTCTCTTTTAAGAGAGCAGTTTCTCTTTATTGTGGTAAAGGATGAAGCTAGAGGCCCGGGTGTTTGGGAGAATAAGGTAGTCCCTCTGTCACCAAGGAAACCCAGTCCTGAGGAGGACCCAGTCATGACCAGGCTCACTCCCAGACATTAAGGAGGATGGCACAAGTGGCGAGCCTGGGCCCAGGGCACAGGAGTGACATCAGGAAGAGGGAGACGGCATCCCCTAGATGTGGGTCTGTTTGAAAGGAGGATATTTGGCTGAGACCTGGTGGCCTAGTGGTTGTGTGCGGGACTGCAGCCCACAGGGTTGATGGTTCAAATCCAGCAGCAGCTCTCCAGGAGCAAGGCTGGGCTTCTTACTCCCACCAAGGCAGAGATGCCACCCAAAAAAAGAGAGAAAGAAAGAAAGAAAGAAAGAAAGCTGTTCAAGTGGAGAATCAAGCTGGACTGAGCGGTTCTTGTGATGGCTGCCGTCCTTGATCTGTATCACAAGTATTTCCAGTCCACCTCACTCTCAACCAGCAAGGCCGTGTGTCATCTGCTCCTGAAAAGGCATTCTTCTTCATGCCCTCCAGCTTCTCTGATTACAGCCAACAGATTGGTTGAGCCTGGAGGTGTGTCCAGTAGCACTCTTCCTCCAGGCTGGAGGAGGTTCTCAGTACAAGGACCCCAGGCCCGAGGGGTTGGCTTCTTCCTTTACCTCTCATGCTATCAGAACAAAACAAAACTCGCTGCCATGGAGTCAGTGCTGACTCTTAGCAGCCCCCTGTGAGTTTCTGAGACTAGCTGTCTCAGAAAGCTCACGCTTTCTCCTGCAGAGCTGCATGCGGTTTTGAACTGCCGACCATGAGGATCTCAGGCCAACCTGTTACCACTGCGCCACGAGGGCCACCTCGTAAGACGAAAGGTCTGATGAAAGCAAAGGGGTGGCTTGAGGAAAACTTGGATTTAAGAAGAAAAGGCGCTGCTCGTGTAAAACTGAGGCAAGATATAGCCCACCCTGATCAGACCTCCTTCCCCCAGAGAGGTTAGAACGAGACCCCAAATGGAGAGTCATTAGCATCAGACCATAAGAAGGAGACAACCATGCAACACCGGGAATCATGGTCTAGCCACGTTGACACACATTTGGGGACGACACAAGCTAATCCATGACCATATTGTTTCATCTCGTTTACATGTTTACCTCAATGTACTTTCTCATTACCCCCTGCATTTATGTTCATGCGCATATGCTAGAAGTTTATTTGTCTCATATACTATTTTAATAATAAGTACCTTAGCAGATATTAAAATGTATAGGGGTCGGGACCCAAAAGGAGGGAGAATGTTTTGAGAGTGATGATGGCAACAAGTGTGCAAATGTGGTCTGCATAAAATTGATGTATGTATTGATCATGTATGAGCCCCCAATAAAATTATTTATTTAAAAAAAGGAGGGGGGAAAAGGAGCTTATACCAAGGGCTCAAGTAGAAAATATTTGGAAATGAAGATGACAACATGTGTGCAAATATGCTTGATGCAGATAATGTATGGAATGTTATAAGAGCTGTAAAATCCCCCAATAAAATCATTTAAAAAATGTATAGGGCTCGGGGCTGAGCCCTGATGGCAAATGTGGTTGAATACGGAACTGCGGCCCACGGGCTTGGTGATTCAAATCCAGCAGCAGCTCTCAGGAGCAGCACTGGGTGGCTCCCACGACCACCAGAGGGCAGTGAGGCCCACAAAAAAATGTATAGGACTCAAAATGTAGTGCAGTATTAATACTTCTATTTTTACACATGACTCTCCCAACCTGTTACCCTCTAAGTGCAATTTTGAAGTAGCTTGCACCATGGTGGTAGAAACCATTTTACATTGAAGAGCATGCGGGATTCGGATTCAAGAATACAGACTAAGCATACTCCTTTCCTTTCCTTCTCTACCAAATTCTTACTGAAATAAGACAAAACATACCTTAAAACTATATTAGAGGGGCTGAGCCCCGGTGGCGTAGTGGTTGTGCACAGGACTGCGGCCCACTGGGATAAAGGTTCAGTTCCAGCTCACAGGAGCAAAGGCTGAGCCTCCTACTCCCACCATCAGAGGGCAGTGATGCCTAAAAAACTAAAAAAAAACAAACTATGTTAGCTATCTTTTACGATGGCTTAATGGGCTACCTGCCGGGCTGCCAACTGCAAGGTTGGCAGTTCAAATCACCGACCACTATGTGGGAGCATAATAAGGCTTTCTGCTCCCAACAAGAATTTACAGCCTCAGGAATACCCAGGGATAGTTCTACTCTTCACTCTAAGATTTACTGTGAGTCATCCCCACTGGAATGGCAAAAACAAACAAGCAAAAACTAGAACGGTTACAAATGTTGGCAAGGATGTGGGGAAAATGGAACCTTTCCAAATGATGGGGTGAGACTGCATGCTGTCACAGCCATGGTGGAACACAGGGCAGTGGTTCCTCTAACAAGCAAAACCCCAAAGCCGGACAACTCTAGGAGACGGTGATTTCAATGCACCCAAGGGACTTGAGAGCAGACGCACTTTGATATGCACAACAACGTTCATTGCACCAGTATTCACGACAGCCACCCTCCCGAAAAAAAGAGCCCAATTCCCATCATGGATGAATAGATAAACAAAATGTGGGCTAGAAATACAATGCAAAATGCTACTCAACAAGAAGGAGAAATGAGGTCCTGGACTACAACATGCAGCTAGCCTGAAGACATTATCTTGAGTTAAAAAAAAAAATCAATCGCCAAAGGACAGATAAGATATTGCATGACTTCACTTATATAATTGATAAGAGGAGAGGGTATAGAAATCAAAGTTTATTAGTGGGTGCCATGAAAGGGAGGGGAGGAGAAAGAAAGTGAGAGCTCATGGAGCTTTGAGCTTTGCTGCACAGTGGGGAAAATCCATATTGAGTAAGAGTAAGGATTAACATCTATGAACATATATGTCCATAAATCAAGCTGGCAAGTTGTGTGAAAGATAAATTTACTAGATAGACAGAAGGATACATACATATATAGAAAGAAATAGAGGATAGATAGATAGATAGATAGATAGATAGATAGATAGATAGATAAGCTTCTGAGCCTATTTATGTTCAACCAAATACTTCAGTGGATTGGGTTTCTTGATTTGAAGGTTTGAGGTCATGGTTTCAAGAGGCATTCCAGTTAATTGGCCTACTATTGTGCTTAATGTTTCCATCTTACTTCTTTGCTTTATATAGTACCTCAGATCTAAAAAGCTTGCAAAACCCCAGCCAAGGTGCAGCCTGTCTCTTTATCTGAGTGACAGGGGGAAAAGAGTCTGGACTCGGAGGGTAGAAGAACTGTGGCATTCACTGCCTCCATTAACAAGGGCCTCTTTTGCTGTGAAACCAGAAAAACTGAATGGTACCCAGATACTATGACTGAACATTTTGATTAAAGATTTTAGAATCCTGACCAAAAGAGGGGAAATGTAGAACAGAATTCCAAAATCTCAGTGAGTTCAGAGTTTCTGGCGTAGTGAGCCTGGCTGAACCAAGGGCCACAAGGCCATCTTTAAACTTTAGGGTAAAAAATTCTCCTGATGTCTACTTTAAGACATACCATTGTTGTGTTGCATGCCCATAGTCAACTCCAGCTGGCATGTACCTTGTGTACCAAGGAAAGAGGCAGTACCTGGTCCTTTGCATCCTCGTAAAATTCACACACATATAATCATTAAATCAAACAATGGTTTAGGTTATTTAGTAAAGGTCTGTCTTGGCAAGGTACCCTTTTAATGAACTATGTCTATAGAATCGAATTAACAACACTACTTGGAAAGGTGAAGATGGAAAATGTAGGGTACAGTGAGTTTACGTTAATGGAGGAGGAACAATTTGAGAAAAGAATGAAGAGGGTTGCAAGAATGAGCTCAGACAAAGCCACTGTGGACTGCAGGACCAGTCAATACTTTTCCTGTCACATTCCAGGTCCCCGTGAGTCAGAGCCTACCTAACTCAGCACCACCTCCCAAAAGGCTGACAACTACCACTCTGCATATTCTCAATAGCAGGAACAAAAACACTTGAAAATGAGGGTTCTGGATATAAAACTTCTAGGATGGGCTCCAAGTGATACTCAGAAAAAAACATATAACCTTGGCTGAGCCCCGGTGGTGTAGTGGTTGTGTGCGGGACTGCGGCCCACTGGGATGGAGGTTCAATTCCTGCTCACAGGAGCAAAGGCTGGGCCTCCTACTCCTACCACCAGGGTGGTGATGCCTTAAAAAAAAATTAAAAAAAAGAAAACATATAACCTTAACTTATTATTAGAAATTTCAAAAGATGAGGAGGGGGGAATTTCAGAAATATGATTTTTGCTTCATTGCTGCCTATTTTTACCTGAAACAAGTTTTTAGAACTTTCCTGGAAGGATAAAAAGAAATGCTATTTTGTTTCAAGGGCCAATAAAATGATCAAAGGTTTTGGAAGTCTAACTAGGAACAAAAAAAGAATAGATACAAATAAAGGCTACCAGAACCCAGGGAAGAAGGACATCTATATTTTCTTAGGACAGACTCTGTATATATGATTAAGGGCCAGTGATGCAGATGTTAGGGACTGGCTTGTTAGCCTAAAGATGAATGGCCAGACCCACCAGCCCCTCAGGAAATTTGGACACATCTGCTCCTGTCAAGATCCCCAAACCAGTCCTCTTGCTACCCGCTCCTTTCTGCCTCACCGCGGGCGGCCCTCTGGGATAGACTAGTCCAGTGCCCCAGCACTTCCAAGGCTGCTGTCCTTACAGTGACATGCTATATGGCACCACCAAAGTTCCTCCCCTGAATGTTCTATTCTGTCCTATACAGTTCCTATGGACTTGACTTGACAGACATCTAGCTCATAAGCAAAAAAGACCATCTAGGAGAAGTACACCAGAACTATGTGAACACAAGGTGTCATAGGGATCAGGAATCCAAGAAAATAAAATCATATCATTGTGTGCCCACCTTCCCAACACGATCACTGAAGACAAATATGTGCATAAGCAAATGTGGTGAAGAAAGCTGATGGTGTCTGGCTATCAAAATATATAGTGTCTGCGGTCTCAAAGTCTTGAAGGTAAACAAGCAGCCATCTAGCTGAGAAGCAAAAAAAGCCCACATGGACGAAGCACACCAGTCTGTGTGACCACAAAGTGTTGATGGGATCAGATATCAGGCATCAAAGCACTAGAAATTATATCACTGTAAATGAGGAAGAGTGCAGATTGGAGACCCAAAGCCCATCTGTAGGCAACTGGACATCCCCTTATAGAAGGGTCTCGGGGAAGAGATGAGTCAGTCGGGGTGCAGTGTAGCAATAATTAAACATACAACTTTCCCCTAGTTCTTTAAAGCTTCCTCCCCCCACTATCATGATCCCAATTCTACCTTACAAATCTGGCTAAACCAGAGGATGTACAGTGGTGTATATATAGGAAGTGGAAACACAGGGAATCCAGGACAGATGATCCTTTCTTGACCAGTGGTGAGAGTGGTGATAGCCGAGGGTAAAGGGAAGGCAGAGTAGAAAGGGGCAACTGATAATAAGGATCTATATATAACCTCTTTCCTGGGGGATGGACAACAGGAAAGAGGGTGAAGGGAGACATCAGACAAAGCAATAATTTATAGATTACCAAGGATTCATGAGAGGAGGGGGAGGGAGGAGAAAAAATGAGCTGATACCATGGTCTGAAGTAGATGAGAGTAACAAATATACAAATGTGCTTGACATAATGGATATATATATGTATATATATATGGAGTGTAATAAGAGTCGAACAAGCCCCCAATAAAAAAAATTTTTAAGAGAAGAAGAAATCAATCCAAAATGCATTAAAAAAGAAAAAGATGATGGCAACATGTGTACAAATGTGCTTGACACAATAGATGTATGTATGAATTGTGATAAGAGCTGTAAGAGCCCCCTATAAAATTTTTTTAAGAATAAAATACCATGAAGTGGAAGGTGAAAGTGAGTAAGGAATACAGCAGGAACGTGGGTGCGTTTGAACTGTGTTGTTGCTAAAAATTTTTGGAAGTGTCATGGACTGTTGGGACAACAAGCAAATCTATCTTGGGAAAAGTTTGGCTACAGTGCTCCTTGGAATGCAAATGCGGAATTTCCTCCACCATACATTCAATGTAATCCGGAGAGTGAGGGCTCTGGAGAAGGACCTCCAAGGAGAGGGTCAGTGAGGAAGAGGAAGGATCCTGGACAAGTCGAATGGACGGTGTACTACAGTGTCAAGAGGATTGCCACTAATCACTAATGTCAAGAAACAAAGAAACAGCATAGAAAGTGTTGAGTGAGGAGGTAATCAAGGTGCCCTGTAAACCTTCACCCAAACTTCAGTTTGAAAAAAGGGTTAGGTTTGGGATATGTTTTTAATGGGAGAAACAAAACACAGTACTCGGCCATGGGTATGCTGTAAAGATGAGGTGAAATTCATATGAGCTCTGTGATTTGGAAAAAGCCACTAGGAGCACCCTTCGCTGAGGGAGGAGTGACTGCAACGGGAGGGAGTATGTGGGAGAGGGGAACTTTGAGAGTTTGCACGCAGCTTTGTGAAGCTAGAGATGCTAACGAAATATCTGAGAGGATCGAAGCATAAGTATGGGCAAAGCTACCCCTGTGGGGACCATCAGCACAGAGGTTGCGCTCAATGCGATGTAACTGGAGAGCGAGAGAAGAGGGCTGAGAACTCAGGTCTGGGACTTGCAGGAGCTGGCACAGTTAGAGACCAATATGAGGCAGAAGCACAAGTCGAGAAGATCAGAGTTGAAGTGTGAACAGTGCAGTGTGATGTTCCAGAAGGACAGGTGCCTCTGTGGTTAACATGCGGCCAACATGAGGACAGACGTGTTCCTTGGACTGGGGGAAGTGAAGACCACTGGTGACTTGGGTAGAAGTGGTTTCAGTGGCGTCGGGGAGGCCGGACACCACAAAATAATGTGTTGAGTGGACAAAGGAGAAATGCATGCCGGGAGGTAGAAGCACTGATTTTTGATACCTTTTCAAAGGGAGCCATGGAATGGTGTTTTGTTTAAGGGTGAGATTTGCCAAATGTTGCAAGGACTCTGGAATCCATATGGTCATAAAATTCTGGAAAGAAAATACAGATTTGTCAAGAATGGAAGAATTTTGTAAAAATAGGACATTTTCCTCAGAACAGGCTGCAGAAGTTTCCTATTAGTATGTAGGAAAGTATTTGAACAAAAAAAAAAATCTAACAGTCTAAGGAAGATCGACCAGAAACCTGGAGTGAGCATCCTTCTGAAGGATAAATTAGAAACCCCAAAATAAAGATTGAGAATGCCAAGGAAGAGTGGGATCCTTCCAAACTGCCCTAGAGACCTAGCCAAGGGAAGAGAGCATGCGGTGAGCCGGCAGGCACTCAGGGAGAGGGGCAGTGGAAATCAAAGTGTTCACACCACGTCAGTGACGTGGTGCTGCGTGGTCAGCCACCAGACGGGCATCGTTGTTTGTTTACGGGAATGAGTACAAGGAAGGAGACCCAGCTTGTGATGTGCACGCCTTCTTTGAGAAGCAGCATGAAAGTTCTAGAAGGGGAGTCTTCCCTCATTGACTTACGCTAGTCACAGGGTAATGACGTCAGATGCAATGTACATGTAAGTGTGATCTGCATTGGTAACATTGTCTCAATCGGTAACATGGGCTCCATAAATCTAGATGACCAGTGAAGCAATCAAGAAAGCCCTGGCTTCTACGGGCTCTCTACTCCCGTTGTGGTGGCTTTGGAGCTGCGGGCGTGGCTTCACCACCTGTGAGGCCAGAAGAGAAACCCAGCAGCACACCATCGTGAATCATGTCCACTGTGCAAAGACAAGAGGAATCTTTAACCTGATGAACTGTCAGTTAAAAAAACTCCAAACCCTCTCTCTCCAGTCAAAGCACAATGTCAACTACTTATGTCATTTAAAATTTTCCAGCAGTTACAGTACAAGGATTGAAAACAGTATGGACAAAGTACTGTTTAGATGTGCAACTAATATTTTTTAAAGCTTTTGCTCAGGTATTTTATACCCTTTTATCAGATCGTGCTTTTGAAATAACGTGTCTCTTTCGATGCTACCAGCTTGCCTCTGTTCAAGCTCTCCAGGATCGTCTTGTTTGAATGAAGGTGCTGATGGGCTGGCCGGCTTGCTCTGCTGGTAGGCTGTGGTGAGTTGTAAATACTGAGACCAAATGAATAATAGGTATACAACTTCCAGGATGCCAGGCACAAAACTGGCGTTGTGGGAATGCTGGTCCCCTCTGTCACTTTCCCTGAGGCAATAGACGAGCATAGGTTCCCCATAAGGAACCACACAAGGGTGGTTGTGAGTGTCCCAAGACCCTGTCAGACAAAGGTCAAGTATGTGGTTGAGGGTAATCTGATAAGGGAATATGCTGACATCTTCCTATGTGCCCGGGGTGGGGGTGGAGTCCTATTCTCTGGAATGTGTTATCTATCTGTAGCCACAGCTTATTTTCAGCATTTGCTCTCATTCCAATAATCAAAGATCTCCTGGATCAATTTAATTATGACAATTAAGAGATGTTTTCTAATGTAGACATTGTCGTGATAACCTGCGTCTTGGTCACCAAGTGCTGCAGAAAGAGGACAAGCGGAGAGTTCTAACCAACATTGATATTTCTCACAGTTTAGGATGTTAGAAGTCTACATGCAGAGTGCCAGCTCTGAGGGAAGACTGGATTGAAAGGTCATAGGTCTAATTTGGTATCTGATTTCATTTTTGTGCCTACTGATTTCTGCTGCTTATTGTCGATATAAGGATTCATAGAAATGTGTCTTGGGAAGTGCGGAGAGGTAAATGGCATGGTGAGCCTTGCCCTTCTGGTTCTCCTGTCTCTTGCTCTCTGACCGTAGGCACTTTTGACAGTCCACAAACAAACAAACTCAGTGCTATTAAGCCAAGCAGACCAGAGATGGGAGAAGACAGATGCTAAGGCACATGGAGCTCGTCAAGAAACGAGATTGACGAAGCTTTGTACAAATGTGCTTGACACAATGGATGGGCCTGTGGATTATGATTAGAGCTGCATAACCCCCCAATAAAATGATTTAAAAACAAGGGGAAACAAAAAACTCCTTCAAAAAAATCGCAAGAGATAAATTGCAACCTAAATCTATGTACAAATATGAAGTGATGACACTTTGTCACCAAGCAAAGAACACCGAGATGTTGACAAGCCTGAATTTCTTAATCTGTAATTCTAACAAATATTACAATTGAGCAATTAAAAAATTCTAATGTCACAGAGCAATGTGGAGAAAACAGAGTAAGTTTTGTCCTAAGTACTTTGATCAATGCTGTTGCTACATGAACCAAACTTTTGGTTTCTTGTCTTGTTCTGATCATAGGCTGTGGAACATAAGATCCAGACATCCCTCTCCTCCCCAGGGTGAGAGATTATGGAGATGAGGAAGCTAATGAAGAAGACCAAAAAAGAGGTTATTGAGATAATAAAAAGATAGAAAAAGAAGGAATTCCTAAGAGAAAGAAGAGAACAGAGGAGAATAAAGTAGAGAAAAATGCAGGAGGGTAAACAAAAATGAGCTGCTTATGCAAATCATTTTCTTCCATCTGTACAGACTAGGACACATACTCCCATTGTTTTCCCCTTTTGCTTTCATTATTTCTTTTTTGAAAAGTAGAAATTCTTCTTTTAAAAAAATCATTTTGGGGCTGAGCCCTGGTGGCGTAGTGGTTGTGCGCAGGACTGCAGCCCACTGGGTTGGAGGTTCAAATCCAGTAGCAAGGCTGGGCCTCCTACTCCCACCACCAGAGGGCAGTGATGCCACCCCCCCAAAAAAAACAAAAAAACAAAAAGAAATCATTTTATTGGGTGCTTGTACAACTTTTATCATTATCCATCCATCCATTGTGTAAAGCACATTTGTACATCTGTAGCCATCATCCTTTTCAAAACATTTTCTTTCTACTTGAGCCCTTGGTATCAAGGGCTCTTCCTCCCTCCCTTTCTCACAAGCCCTTGATAATTTATGTTATTATCATTTTTTCATGTCTTACATTGACCAATGTCTCCCTTCACCAACTTTTCTGTTGTCCGTCGCCCAGGGAAAGGGTTATATGTAGATCCGTGTGATCAGATCTCCTTTACTCTCCCCACCTTTCCCTTTCCTTCCTGGTATTGCTACTAAAGAAGAAGAATCAGACAGACTGCCGGAGATTTATTCTGAATCAGCAGTAACCTTAAGGTATCATTACCACCCCCTCATCGGTCAGTGGTCTTGTTGTGGCCACATTATTGCTATGAGGCTGGAAACTAAGCGACTGGTATTTCAAAATCCAGCAGGTTCGTGGATAGTAAGCTTCCAGACTCAGATGACCAAGGAAGGTGTGGCCGAACATGTCTGGAAATCAGCAAAGGAAAACCCCATGGTGCACAGAGGAATGGGATTTACTCTCGTGCAGGAAGTGAACCTCTTGGGTGGGAGGTGTTCACTCAACCTACATAGTGACCACAGCAGCGGACTCAAGGAAGATGGCCTAGGATGGGGCCACACGTCGTTGGGTTATGCATGGCCACACCACGAATGGGATCTATTTGATAGCAGCTACCAATAGCAAGAGCTCAAAGGAGGCCTCGCGTTGGGTCGATCTGCTGTACAGAAGCCCTCAAAAGTGTTGAAAAGCGAGGGTGTTACTTAGGTGCACCTGACCCAAACCGTGGTATTGCCTTCTTGCTTCCTACGCCTGTGAAAGTTGGACAACAGGGAAGTGAGTGAAGGGACACATTGGACAGTACGATGTGAAAAAGCAATCACAATTTGTAAATTATTAAGGGTTCATGGGAGAGGAGGGGAGGGAGGGAAGGGAAATATAGGGAGCTGGTACTGGGGC
>PVJH01013715.1:0-59398 GCA_004026705.1 Nesogale talazaci
GGTGTCATCCACACGGAAGGCCCCGATCCTTGATCTTCTTCAGCCAGTGATAAAAGCCCTCCTCACTCACAGCAAGCAAGGATGTGCCTGTCATCTGCTCACCTTCGGGGGCGTCACGATTCCGGATCCTGATGTCATGCTGCTCTTCACAGAATCCGGCTTCCCTGATGATGAACCCAGCATATCGACTGAACAGGGTGAAGACACCACCCCGAGGCAGGCACATCTCTCTTGATTTTAAGCCCCGCAGGCTTTCCTGGTTCTGTGGGGCACAAGTGCCACTGGATCCGCGTGCAAGTTCTGAGTGAGCGCCATGGAGTCTTCTGGAAGTCTCATTCTTCTCAAGGTTGTCCACAGTTTATCACGGTCTGCACCGCTGAAGGCTCTTGCGCAGTCCGTGGAGTGCAAGCAGATATACTTCTGGTGTTCTCTGCTTTGAGCCAAGATTCATGGGGCATCAGCAGTGCTATCCCTTGTTCCACGTCCTCTTCTGAATCCGAGCTGCACTTCTGGCAGTTCCCTGTCCATGTGCTGCTGCAACCGTGGTTGGATGATCGTCGGTAAAATTTTACATGTGTGCGATATCCATGATGTCATCCTACTGTTTGAGCACCTGATAGGTCATCCTTCTTTGAAATGGGCCATTTCATTCAGTGGGCCAGGGAGCTTCCAAATTTCCTGGCATAGATGGATGAGTACTTCTTAGAGCCTTGCTCTTGGCTTGCACATGCAGCGCAGTTTGAACTTCACCCTTCAGCACCCTGGGTTCTTGCGCATATGCCATCTCCTGACATGTTGGTCTGTCAATGGGTTCTTTTTGGTACAGCGACTCTGTGTATTATTTCCTGTCCCATCGATGCTTCCTGTTTCATTCAATATGTCTCCTTTTAAAACTGCAATTTGAGGCATGAATTCCTTCTTGAGTTCTTCAGTTTTAGATATACTGAGCATGTTATCTCTTCCCCCTCCTTTGAACTCTAAGTCCTTGCACATTTTGTTATAATATTTGGCTTTGTCTTCTTGAACTGCCCTTTGAAAATGTCTATTCGTCTTCTTGACTTTATCCTTTCTTCCATTTGCCTTTAGTCACTCTACGATGACTATCAATGTTCAGAGTCTCTTCGCACATCCCACTTGGGTCTTTCCTTTCTTTCCAACAACCTTCTGCTTTCTTCACGAACGATGGTCTGGATGTCCTTCCACAGCTCCCCAGGTCTCCTCTCATTCGTGTTCAATGTGTCAAATCTGTCCTCGAGATGTCCTTGACATTCAGGTGGGAGAGCCTTCAGGTTGTGTTTGGGCTCCTGTGGACTTGTTTTCATTTCTTCGGCTTCATCCTGAACTTACCTTTGAACAATTGATGGTCGGCTCCTCAAGTGGTCTGAGTGCACCAGCCACACTTGGAGATCCATATGTGGCCCTTATTTGTCACAAAGGTAACAGCTCTGGACACCCCACGGCAAGTCCACTCTGCCTCATGGGGGCATGAAGGGTTGGCTTTGACCCGATGGCGGTGGCTTTGGCCTTCGTTTGATCTGTGCTGTTGTTACCCTGGCTGCAGGCTGTCAAGTTGACTCCACCTCAGTCAACGTGACCGAGCGGAGCTGCCCAATAGGGTGTCTGAGCCATCCTCTTTGTGGGAGGAGATCACCACGTCTTCCTATCATGGATCTGCGGGCGAGTTTGAACCACCAACCTCTCAGCGGCCAAGCACTCAACTGTTGTACGAACAGGTCCCCTTAATGAATGTGCTGCCACTGACTTGATTCCAGCTCACAGTGGCCCTCCCTAACAGAGCAGACCTGCCTCACGGTGCTTTCAAGGCTGTAAATCTTTCCTAAAGCAGACGGCCACATCTTTCTCCAGAGGAATGACTGGCGGGTTTAAGCCACCAGGCTATTGGCTACTAGCCCAAAGCATAACCACAGGGCCCCTTCGAGCAGTCGCTCCGTTGTGTCCGATTCAGCTACATGCATGGACTTCTCGAACATCATACAACAGTCAGTTGTCTTCATGAGATGTTCCTTTCTAAAGGGGTGTTTTCAGCCAGAGCTTGGGGAAACAGAACTTCCCCACCTCTCCCAACTCTGTGCACGTTGTTTCGCACTAGGCTGGTGGGACAGAGTCTTGTGATGGACTCTGTTTGAAAGCTCTGTGCGGATTCTTTATGGTCTAGCAAGTGCCAGCCACGGGCTTTCTTTTTTCCCCTTTAAATCGTTTCATTGGCATATAACTCACCTGTCATACAATCCAATCATTCAATCATATGAAGAAGAGCCGTGCAATCATCACCTCCATCCATTTCAGACTCATACTCACGGTGGTTAGCTTTCCATGTCCCCACTATGCTCCCTGCCCCTAGGGAGTTACTAATCCAATGACGGCCTCTCTAGATTTACTTCTCATACAGAACAAAAACACGAAACAAACAAAACACCAACAGCGATCAAATACATCAGAGAAATACTTTAATAGAAAAGAATGCCGAACATTTTAAAGATGGAAACAACTTAAAAATGGGTCAAAAGGGAGGCTGATTGATGAGGCCTTACCTTTTGACGTAACTACATCTGCCACAGTCAACTGACCACGCTCTCTGTCTGATGGATAGTCAGGCTACCCGTATCCCTCCACGATGGTCAGAAGGGACTCACCGGAGCCTTAATCCATGTGCAAACCCTGCTAATAGGTTTTGGGATTACACTGTTATTCATAGCCTTCTGCAAGCCAGGTGTTTAGAATGTAAGTTCAGATAGAGGCTGTTCCCTCCTCTGAATGTGGATCTGAATATTTACAACCCCGGGATCACACAACCTGAGGTGCCTCTTCCATGCGAAATTAGTTGATGCTGCACTCAGTCGATGGCTGTGCATTTTAAAACAAGCCTTTATGTTGCTGTGCTTTCTGATAGCCGGGCACCATCTGATTTCTTGACCACACTGTGCTACAGCGTCCATGTCTTCAGAGATGTATTCATGAGTAGCCACAGACATTCATCATGGTTTTTTTTTTTTAAATTAACTCCTGGAAACCATGAACCTGACAATACCAATCTTTCATTTCCATTGTTCCCCATTCATTTTATTTTGTAGGCTGTGCCCCCAATAGCCAACATGCGAAAGCGAAAACAACTACTAAGCTTATCTGGCAAAATAGAATGTGAGGAACCGAATCGTCACTTCAATCATTTTATGGGAACCCTGCACCTCACTGGTAAAAGGTATCGCCTTCCTCCCCACCCACCTCCAGTCTTCTCTTTCTCTGCATGGGACATAGGGTCTGGCCATTTCCATCCACACCCTGAAGCGCAGTTAGGGAAAGTGGCATGGCCCATGGCTCCCTTGCGTTTGATAACGCCGCCGACAGCATGCATTCCCATGTCACTGTTGAAGAAATTAATGATGGCACTGGGAGTCCTTCATTCTTACGTGTCAGTGGATCTCTGAGGCGTCCTCCTGATCTGGTTGTTTGAAAATGCTCGGCCGGGCGAGCCCAGTTCCAGTCTGTCTGAGTCTCCGTTGAGAAGCACAGGCCCAGCAGAGGGAGGACTTGGGATTTGCAGTTGACACAGGAAGGGGGCAGGGAAGTGTATGCTCTGCTTATGATGGATACACCTTCTAGACGTGGGTCTACTTCATCAGGGAACGTCGAATGAGAACTTTTCTGCTGGCTTGGAGGCCAGACACACCGACACCAAGTCCGTTCCTGAGGCTGGGGCTGGGGCTGGGGAGAACTGCCCCACAGGGGGTTCCCTGGGCTGTAGGGAAGCAGCCAGCCTCATCTCCCTCTCACAGAACGGCCGGTGGGTTCGATATGATGACCTTGTGGTTAGCATCCCAACATGTCCCCCATGCCGACAGGCAGGACACCTGGAGGAAGCAGAGTGCCGCCGCCACCGCTCTTGGGCACTACGAGGTTGGCACTGGGTCTGCTTCACCTACCTTTTGTCCCCCCCAATTCCCTGCCCTCCCCGACAGATGGAGCACAGAGTTCATAAAAGGAGCAGTGCTTCCGAGGTGGAGGCGCAATTCAGCGTCTTGGTTTTGACTAGAGAAAAGCACTGAACCAAACCAACGCTCTGCCGTGGAGTCCCTGCGGCTCAGGATCCACCGGGAAGGAGGCTGCAAACCTTTCCAGGGCCAGACGGCCCCCTCTTTGCTGCTGGAGCACGTTGGGGGCTGGAGTGGCTTCCCTTGCAGTCAGCAACCTGTCTCGGGGTTCACTCCACCCCCAGCACAGCCGCCTTCTAACGAGAGCGGTGAGGTTGCAGACAGGGTCACTGCTGGTGGACGCTGACCCAGAAACAGCCCCCATCTAGTGGTGTTTTGTTGGCCTCACTAGTGCTCCAGTTTGGGGCCCCAGTTTGGGTGATAAATTTTATGGGTGTCCTGGTGGCGTGGGGGTTACGCACTGGGCCACTAACCGCAAGTTCTGAAGTTCGAAACCACTGGCTGCCCCTCAGGAGGAAGACGAGGCTCTAAAGAGTGATGCTCTCGGAAACTCAGAGCAGTTCTCCCCTGTCCTAGAAGGCTGCTGTGAGTCAGCATGGAATGGAGGGCTGTGTGGTAGTTGAGTGAGTTCGAAGTTCTTGGTAAGGTAGATAGAGGGCCTCCTCAGGAGAGGAAGACCGTCGACAAGGTGGGCTGCAGCCATGGTCTTGCACATAAGAAGGGCTGTGAGGACGGCGCAGGACGTGGGGTCAGAGCTGGCCTGACAGCACCTCAGACAGCAGAGATCAGAGCTGCTTCTCTCTCTCTCAAACTTGACCAGCCCGTCTATGGCTCCGCAAGGCAGGCCTGGAGTCGGTCTGGAGTCAGCTTTGGGTGGCTACCCACAGGGTTGGGGGTCCACGCCCACCATGTGTCCCCCAGGAGAACGAGGAGCACGTGTGTGCTCTTAAAGATGTATCGTCTCAGAAACCCTGGGCAGGGTGGCTGGGGGTGGGAATTGCCTTGCTGGGAGAGGCTTTCCTTGGGTTCCGCAGTGGTGAGGAATGCATGGTAACGTGCACCCCGTCCCCGTGCTCTTTTAGAAACAGGTACTTTTTACGGATGGGCACTTATTTTGTTGCCTTTTGCGCCCAACGTTGAGTTCGGAAAAAGCACATCGATGTAAGCCGCATGCCTAGGCTTTCTTTTGCTCTGTGAAAAGCGACCGCTTCATTGACACTTCACGAGCACTCTGTTGTGCTTTGCTTCCAGCCCTGTTCTACTCGGGCCCGACCAGCTCTTGCTCAGAGGCACCCAGCTTCGAAACACTCAGTGGGTCTTTGGCATCGTTGTCTACACCGGACACGAAACCAAATTCATGCAGGTAAGACCATCCGTGACCACACGGCGCTCGGCCCCAAGAGTCTTCTTCTCTCTTCTTGTGAGGTGAGATCATGTGAACCCATCGCCGATTCTTGGAGGCCCTACAGGACAGAGTAGAACTGCCTGATAGGGTTTTCAAGACTGTAAGTCTTTACAGAAGCAGAGCACCTCTTCTTTCTCTCATAGACTGACTGGTGGGCTCAAATCCCCTCCTGCCCCCCAAACTTTTGGCTGGTAGCCCAATGCTTAGCATTGAAAGAATTTAGTATAGGTTATTTGTGCTATTTTTTTTTAACCTCATTGTGATCAAGTTGATTTCAATTCCTAGCAACCGTAGATCAGATTCCCGAGGCTATAAATCTTTAGGGCAGCAGACAGCCTCCACTTCCTCCAGAGGAGCAGAGGGCAGCTTTGAGCCAGTGGTTATCAGTCCAAAACTTACCTGACGGCACCACCAAGGTATCACCGTTTATATCTACTAACCTGAAGTTTGAAGGACGGCCCATCTTTCAACTCTACTTTTCATTATTTCTCTGGCTTTTAAGATTCCTTCTTGCCAGACACACAGGTATCCTGTGTCTTCAGGGACAGATGGAGAGTCTGTTGAAATAGGTGTCGTGAGTCTACTGTGGTTTGAAATGAATGAGTGGAGTAAGCTATGATTTGAAATGAGTGAATTTTGTCACCAGTGTGTGTCAGGCTGGGCTCCCAGAGAAGGAAAACCGGTGACACTTATGTAGAAAGGGACAGAAATGTACAAGAAGGAAGTTGGAGAAGTGGGCAGGTCCAGTCTGCCTCAAGCCCAGGGGTCAGATGTGAGCTGGGAGGTTCTCCTGACTTGAGTAGCGGTGGAGGCGGTAGACCAGGAAGCAGGAAGACAGATGAGGAAGAGCACGGGCTGGTGGAGGCAGCGTCAAATGGATCGACAAGTCCACAGACAGGTGCTTGCTCCTTGGTCGGCAGGCAATGTGGCAGATCCCATCTCAAGGTGAATGAATCAGCTGCAGGTTCCACAGCCGGCAAAAGTGAGCTAGCTTCCCCGCAGAGTCAGCTTCCTTAGGAATAAACCCCCTCCTCGGGGAAGACTTCCTTCCAGTCACGGGGGGTTGCGTGCCATCCGAATCTTGGCAGCTCACAGCAGATCCCACCATGGAGTTGATGATATTTAGCCAGATCACATCGATGATCAAATATAACACTTCCACGTGAAGGGGTGGGCTCTAGCCTGTCAATCTGGAGAGAGCCAATGAGGCATCTGTGTGGGCATGACTTTCTCTGAGAATTCTGGGAAATCTCGCGATGTTTCCCCTGTGGGAATGAGAGACCATCGACTCAATCGCTTAGAGATGCTCTACTAACAAGACACAAAGCTCAGTCCCTTGGGACACTCTACTGACAAGACAAGATGGCGGCATGCTGATAGATCCTGCGTCCTGGGACCAGGAGGAGCCAGTGAAGCCACAGGGGCTTGTCCTGATGCAAGCAGGGTGCTCACCCCCAGGGCTCGGCGAGACTGTCAATCTTGACGGGAGCGGACAGCCTCATCTTCCTCCTGCCATGGTGGTTCTCCCCTACCAACCTTGCAGTTAGCAGGGCAGCGCGGCACCCACTGGCTTGGCACCGGGTCTCCTAAGAGCATGCCCTGGGTGTGCTTCAAAGTCGTGGCCTGCCTTACGAGGGCCAAGATGAGCCCGCATGCTTGATTCCCACCGCCTCCTGTCTGAAAACCCACCTTGTCCAGATCCACCACGAGTCCTTTCTCAGCTTGTTGGCAGGTCAGGTGCCTGTCTTTCTGCCTGAGGCACATGGGATTCCACCCCGCCCCCCGCCATTTTCTCTGGGCAATGCTCAAGGTACCACTTTGAGGGGGTTCTTGCTCAAAGAGGAATCTCCTGGTTCTACCATCTCATTTAGTTTGTCTTCAGTCTTTGTTTCCATTCCCTCCCTCTCTGCCCCCTCCTCTTTGTCCCTCCTTCCTCCTTCTTCTCCCCCCCCCTCCCTGATCTGCTTCTGTAAAGGTGATGGCCAAGGACGCCCCATGGTGCAGTCCTGCAGGGGTCCCCATGCGCATGCCATGCCCCCTGTATTGGTGGAGTGAAAACAATGCACTCGCTCACGTGGTACCGTGGCACCGTGGCACACTTCTCTTCTGCTGGAGAATCCTGCTCTTCAGCTGTTGGGGTTCTTGACTCCCTTTTCTTCCCCCCAATGCTTGACGCCTGATCACCCTTTGTGTGTGTGTGTGTGTGTGTGTGTGTGTGTAGAACTTAGTCAGATCCCCTCTCAAGACATCGAACGTCGAGAAGGTGACCAACTGGCAGATTCTGCTGCTCTTCTTCCTGCTCCTGGCCATGGCCTGGGTGAGCTGCGTGGGCGCCGTGCTCTGGAACAGCAGCTACCAGGAGGACAACTGGTACATCAAGAAGAACGGTGAGTGCCGGGAGCTGCGGGGCCTTCATTTACACGTGTCTTTCTCGGTGACGCGGGTGAAGGGCCACAGAGCAGCCCCACTCCCTGCCCAACCATGTGTATACTTTTTGCTTCACGTCATTGGCTTCCTCGTCCCTTGTTCTCCCCGGGCCCCCTGTGTCCGCTTCCCCCTTCTGAGACTGCCCTGCAATGCAGGGGACCCTATGACCTCAGATGGTTAAAGACTGCCTGATGTCTCCAGGCGAAAGGATATCAAAGGTGTACTTTTTTTTTTTCTCAAAGAAAGAACATGAACTTTAATGAGCTTTAGAAACAGAATGTCCTCCTGTTAGGATTAAAAAAATTTTTTAAAGACTTTTCCGACAAATTACACATAAGGATGGCATTCCAGAGGAAAGAGACCTGAGAGCATCAGCAGGAGACTGAGTCAGACACACAAGGGTCCCAAAGTTCCTCTCTTCTCTGAACCTTGCCCTCACTGGGCTCTGGGGTGGCTCCCCAAACCATTGCTGACTGCCCAGAGACGGAGCCCTTAGAGCAGCACTTCTCAACCTAGGGGTCGCCACCCCTTTGGGGGTCAAATGACCCTTTCAACAGGGGTTGCCTAAGACCATCAGAAAACACATTTCTGATGGTCTTAGGAACCGAGATACCACTTCCTTATCTTAATATGCTTGAATGGTATGATAGGTTCACTATAGCTCAATAAGGCTGTAAAAAAATCTATTTTTATGAAATATAGTGTGGGTTAAGAAAAAGAAGAAATGTAGTGGATTTCCGCTTGTCTTGAGGAATCGTGGACTCATGGCTGAAGAACTTCTGGTAAACCCAGAACCCTGGCAAACACCCACACTGAAAAGGTGGATCAAGGTGATGAAGGGTCACATAGGGAAGAAATGGTTCAATAGGGTCTAGAGACACCTGTTAAGATGATGACGTTAAGTGGGCTGCTGGGTTTGTTGACCAAGAATTCATTCATAGCCTTGAGCAATGGCTTTGGTAGACCGGGTGGGATGGCTGGCTGACAAATTAAGAAGGACACAAAGTAGCTGGGAGGTCAAGATTCGGAAACAGGGTGGATGTGAGCAAAAGGTAGCATTTGTCTAAGGACGGTTCTTTCCCAGGTACTGTGGGTCCTGTCTTCTGTTAGCCCCAAGTGTGTTTGGCCTGCTTCGACTGCTGTGGCTGTGCAATGGGCTTCCTGTTTCCTTTGTAACGTTTTGTCTCTATCAATATTGAACCGCTGTCTTGGCATCAAAAAATCCAATAGTTCAATCTTATTAAAAAGAATTGTGTGGTCAGTACCAAAGGCAGTTCCAGAATCTTTCCCTCTTCCTTGGGCTCATTGTGATTAACTCCCCACTTCCCACACCAACCTCCCTGCCCTACCCCCACCACTGTCGTCAGGTCCATTCTGACTCACAGTGAGCCTAGAGGATGGGGTAGAACTGACAATTTTCATGAGTAGAAAGCCTGTCCTTCTCCCTTGGAGTGGCTGGTGGTTTTGAAGCGCTGGCCTTGCAATCAGTAGCCCCATGTCTCACCACTTATGCCACCAGGGCTCCTTGCCCTACACCCTAGGAAGCTATTAATACTGTCACTGCCCCTATAGATTTACCACAGCCTAGGTTTCACATGCCTAAAAGCACCAGACTAAACAAAAAACACCAACAACCATCACAGCATGAAACGGATACCTCCGTCTGAAACAAGAACACATTTAAAATGGGTCAAATGGGAGATCGACTGAGAAGACGTTAAATTTTACCTGACTGTGAGATAACCCACTTCCCAACGCACTCTGTCTGCTAGCGGGGTGGCTGCATCCCTGGTCTGTGGTCAGAGGGGGTTCACTGGAGCCTGGATCCATGTGGAGAGCCTGACAGTGAATTCGGGGCTTCCACTGTCATCCGTGGCACTCTGCAAACGGGAGGCTCCAAATTTAAGCTCAGGCAGACCATCAGTTTGACAGTCAACGATTCTTACACATGTCATCTTCTCTCCCTCGCTGCAATCCCCTCAAGGGAAGCCACGGAGTCCCACCTTCTCTCCACATTCCTGCTTCCATCCCTCCCGTTGCCTAGTCTCCCCGCACTCCATCCTTGCCTGAATCCTACCCACTTGGTTGTTATTCTAAGGTCTGCACTCCTCACAGGTGTTACCATCCTTATTTTGCACAAGAAGACTTTCTATTTGTCCACGTGAAGCCTGAATTTTAAACAGATTCTTGAGCTGGTATCTCATAGCCATCAACTCGTTCCACTTTTGCGCTGGTCTCATCTCCAGTAGTTTTCCCAGGACTCCCACCTTCACCCTGAAGCGCCATGAGTTTTCCCGATTCAAACTTGGGCTTTTTCAGCATCTTTACTCTCCTGGCAAACACAGCCTGGGGAGGATAGCTAGACTGGCAAGTCTTTTCTATGGCCTTCCCAATGCTGTCTGGAATCAGCTTATCGATCACTTCTTTCAAGTCGTTTGTCTGCACCTCTCGGGTCATGATCTCCATCTCTTGGATTTGGCGGACCTGCTGGTGCTGAGCATAAGAAGTCTTCCAAATCCGATGATTGCGTTTTTTTTTTTTTTTTTTTTTTTTAGGAAAGCCAACACAGAACAAAGTAGATACCCCGTGGTAGTCTGGACATCAACATGCGCTTCCATCCTGGTCCGCCATTTTTGGACCACGGAGCACATCTTGTCCCGCATAAGATCCATGCAGTTTTTGGCCTGAACACCCTGAGTAAATTAACTTAAATTTTCCAAAGGCAACCTCATTATTTTACAGATCTGCAAGGGTCACTTCAAAAACTCGACCCTTGAGGCCATCAGATGCAATTTTGGTTCCTTGAGTCCTGGTGACGAGTGCTTTCCCAAAACTTATTATATTGAACATACCTAGTGCTTTCACATCACGCCAATCTTTCTTAGAAAACGTATCAGCCCACTTATACTTTCTTCTTAGATCCTTTCTTACCACCTTCTGTAAGGCACTTGTTCTTGCCGACTGCCATGGTGCCGTGCAGGAGCCAAAAGGGCAGCCATCTTTCTTTTATGGATCTGCTGATTGTTTGGCTGAATATTGAGCACAGAGTCCATTCACTTCCAAACCCATAGGTTGACTAAAGGTCATCGTTTTGTGGTTTCCACAAGCCTTTATCTGAGCAATAAGCCTGCTCTTTTTTTTTTTCTCTCTCTCCCACTCTATCCAGGACCTTCTGGGAACAATTGGTAGTGGTAGCCAGGCACCATCTAGTTCTTCTGGTCTCAGAATCCTGGATGCTGATGCTCAGTTCAATCACAGGTCTCCTATCACACCCTGTCGGCTTACCTTCCGCGCTACAGTCTAAGCACTTTGGCAATGTAGAGCTTGTCTCTCTAGTACTTCTCATCCCACCCCTTCCATCCATGGTTGTTGCCTAGCAAATCTTTTCAAAATCAATTTGTATTTGCCTTCACTGAACTGCGGGGGGGGCCCTGGTGGCTCCATGACTTAGAGCATGGCTGCTAAAGAAAAGGTGGTGGTTTAAACCCACCCGGCCACTCTGCAGGAGGGAAAACCCCTCACCATCTGCTCGCACCGAGGCGACTTTTGTCAGGTGCTGCTGGACACGCCCGTGCTCATGGCCAGCCGGACACGATGAGCCTGGCTCTGCACCTGCCTCGAGGTGGCCGCCCTGTGCCACATCCGGTGTTGCAGGCACGTTGTCAATGCCCCCTGCGGAGGGTCTTCTCCTTTGAGGACCCTCAACTTTACCCGGCATGACACCACTCTCTAGGCGCCGGTCCTTCTTGGTAACCCATCCGAGGTATGTGGCACGGGGTCTCGCGCTCCTCCCTTCTCTGGAGGGCAGCCTACAGTGCCACCCTGCCCAAAAGGTCGAAATTTGCCTGCACACCACCTAACAGCTACAGTAACTCTATTTTTAATAGATGTGTGTGGGGGTGTGTATGTGTGGTGACCTTGCACCGGTTTTTAAAGCAAGACCACGCAACATCCAGACCTTACCGGGTTCCTGGAATGTCCTCCCCCAGATGTCACCTACAGCAGCTTCGGGTATGACCTGCTGGTGTTCATCATCCTGTACCACAACCTCATCCCCATCAGCGTGCTGGTGACACTCGAGACTGTGAAGTACATCCAGGGCCTGTTCATCAACTGGGTGAGTCTTTGCCCTCAGAGCCTTCACGCCGTCTCTTCCCAGCAGTCGCCTCTATTTCCCTTCTAAGACCCCGATTAAGAGCCACGCGGGGTCCTGGGCTGCCCTCGACGGGGCTCCACCTTTGGCTAACCTTGCTGCTCACAGATCCCATGAGCTGGCCCTGTGCTAGCTATCCCATTTCAGAGGAGTCCTTGGGTTGAGCCGATGGTTAATCACTCAGCCATTAGCCCGGAGGTTGGCAGTTCAAAGCCACCCGGTGGAACCTCAAGGGCAGGCCTGCTGGTCCGCTCGGCCCCTGCTTTGAATCAGTCTGACTCTGCACATGCGCCACGAGCTGGTTTCATTTCATTTTGACCCCAGGCCAGGGCACCTGACTGACCCCTGATGCTCCCACCACTCCAGCCCACCCCTGGGGCTCACCTGGGCCTCCGGGACATAAAGTCTCCGGGCTTTACTTTGGCTGGCAAGAGAGGGCTAAGAGATGATGGTTCCGTATCATTTTAAGCAGACGGCAAGCTTCGAGCAGTTCCAGGAGGAGAGCCGGCGTCCAGCAGATGTGGTGCTGGACCCTAGCATCTTGAGAGGGACACGCAGACTGTGATGGCAGACACAAAGCCTGTCTGGGATCCCTCACACTGAGGAATAGCTTTCCCAGGCAACAGCCGGCTGCTGACGGTTGTGTGCTTCTAGTTAGAAGGCGGGGCTGGGTCTCTTCAACAATCTGCTGTCAGGGACCCACCCCTTTACAGTCTGGTAGGTGCAGGGTTATCAAAGTCACGGGCAGTGAGCCAGACCGTCCCTCAAATGACCCCTGCAGAAGCATGTACAAAAAGTCTGTTTGGCTAGCATGGGAACAGTTATAAAGAGGTTAGTTTCCCAGCCAGGTCTCAACAGCGGAGGGTATCACCCTAGAGTTGCTGCAGACGGAAACGTCTCTCTCCTGCCGACAGAAGTGTCTTCCGAGGCCCAGCCTGTCTCCCAGGACACATTCTCCCCGCACCCCCGCTCTGGCCCCAGCACCCAGACACCCTCATTGTGGGAAATTCCCCAGGGCCTGCCCCACATTGGAATTGAAGAGGCAGGAAGATGCTCAGTGGACGGTGCGAGCCCACGGCCCTGCAGCACCGTCCTCAGGCCCTGAGCTGAGGCACAGGTCACTGGGAGGGACGCTTGCCCAATGTCTATGATCTTACATATTAAAGTCTCCAGGCACTCACTATCAGTTCATCACGACCAGCAGACACGGTGCTGCAGCGCACATCAAAGCGCCACCACTCTCATTATCACTGTATGATCAGATCAAAGGATCCGGAAGCCTCCCTCAGAGGCCGCCTTTCTTATGCACCGAGAGGGGCTCTGTACCAGTGTCTGCCCAGGTGGGCCACACCACAGGGGGGGGGGGGCGGGTGCATGATCCAGGGGCTCCACTCTGGGCTGGAGGACCAAAGGTGTTCACCGCAGAGGAGTCCTGAACCTTCCCTTTGCTCCCCCTGAGAAGAGGGCGATAATCCAGGCTACATTTGGAAAGCTATGCCCTACGATAATGATGAGAAGATAAAGAGTGGGGAACTGGGGTTCCCAGGAGTCCATGAAGGGGGCAGGTGGCATTTGCCTCCCTGTAAGTCTCCCAAAGCTGAGACGCGCAGGCTCGACAGAGACCCTGTGCCCCACACCATGACCAGCGCCCACTTACCATTCAGGCTGAACTGAGCCCACCTGTTCTGACCTACGTATGCGTCTGACCTACAGACAAGACTCGGTGTGGGGGTGGGGGGGTCTGCACCATCCAGGGGTCGCCTGTGTTTGGAAAGCCCTTCCTGTGAAAGAAAGTCACCGCCGAGCCCCCAGCTGGGTTCCCATCGTGGGACAAGGGGCGCCCTTTCAACGATCATGAGGAACAGTCACACGTCCTCCCCCAGTTCCCACCCGTGTGCTCCCCGCTGCCCTTCCTGAACGTGCTCAGGTCTGCACAGGGTGTCTGAGGCAAAGCCAGGATCTGAAGGCCAAGTCTGTGTCCACCCCAGATCACCGCCTCTGCCCCTCGGCAGCCCTGTCCCTTCTGAATGACCTCAGAGCGGGTTCCGTTAAACCCAACACGGTCTGGGGTCTCCAAGGCGGGCTCTTTCTGCGCCGCGTTCCCACCGGAAGATGAGGGGCCATGCGCTGAAGGACGTCCTAGGGGAGCGTTGAGTTCGGTGGCTAAGACTCTGCTTTGGTTTCTTGCAGGACGAAGACATGCACTGTAAGGAGAATAACCTGTATGCGGTGGCTCGGACCTCGAGTCTCAACGAAGAGCTGGGGCAGGTGAGGGCCACGTCTGGGTGGGTGGCCAGCAGGGGAGCCCCGCAGGTGCAGGGCCTTAGCAAGAGTGGACGTTCCTCCAGATCTACCCGGCCTCCAGGGGGAGTTGGAACTGACACTTTGACAGACGTCAAAGTGTAATGTGTCCAAAATATCGATCGCGCAGTAGCGATGGTTCCCAATTCCCTGGAGGCGGATCTTCAGGAAGATCACCCAGAAGTTGAGTGGCTGAGCCTCAGGGTGAGTACAGATAGGATTTGGGCCTATTCCCCACCCACAACAGGGTTCTGAGGGAGCGTGCCCCCATTGCTGTGTCTCTCCATGGTTACAGCCTCCTCATGACTCATGAGGAAGCCACTGAAGCCCCACTGGACTCCATAGTCATGCCTCCCCATGGTGGCAGCCACCAGGAAATCCAGAGCCACGTTCTACCAGGGACCGGCTAAACTGCTAAAGAGAAAAGACCTCATGGTGATGGGCCAGGCATGCCGAAACTTCTACGCGTGCAAAAGCTGGGCCAGGGAAAAGGAAGGCAGAGGCAATGACGCGTTCAGATGGACAAGACGCCGGCTAACCAGTAGAACGAGTCCATCAGCCCAGTACAGACAGCTGGGCGAGGCTGTAGAGACCCGGTCTTAGTTGCGTGGGGGGTCACCTTGAGAGGCCGTGATGTTCAGTAAATCTGAGGGGCAGCCAAGGCGAGCAGAGACCCCAAGAATATATATGGTAATTGTACATGAAGAAAACATCCCAGCCCAGTCCAGTTCAGATCATATCCATAAGTCTGATGTTGGCCCATATGTCTGATACTCATCTACAAATTCCTCTTCAGACTCACGAAACACATGCAATGATGCTGAATGCAGAAAGATCACAGGTCAGTGGGTGGGAAGCCTTGTGGATCCAGTGGCATTGTAAGTGTCTCAGCACTGGCAGCGCTGGCAGGGTCTCCACATGAATCCTTCAGCTCAGGACGCTAACATAGCACCATGCGTCCTGTCAGCTGCCAGTCTCCCAGAGAGTGAGCCAAGCTAGAAAGAGTGTCTCCCACCTCCAGGGAGGAAGACAGGAGTTCCCAGAATCCTCAGGAGAAGGTCATGTCCACACAGAGGCCTCATTAGCTATGACCTGATTGACAAGCTAGACTCCACCCCTTCCCTCTTAATCCTCTCAAATTGACAAACGATGATCTAACCGGTTATATAACAATATAGCCATCATATTGAAAGCCAAAGGAATTTAAACATGTCTCTGCCATCCGTGACTGACTGCAGACACTTTTTTAAAAAAGTGATAAGAACTTACGTAACATTCACCAATTCAACGATGTCTGCCTTGTCTCGGTTCTCTGGTGCTGCTGCTGCTTTGAAGAAACATGATGGCACAGGGTTCCCTTCGCCTCCCTTCTTCCCCGAGTCGACACAGACTGAAAAGCGACGTGGCCCCATGTGGTTTGGGGTTTTTTTGTTGTTGTTCCTGAACAATCATCGGTAACACCACAGTCTTCTTTAGCGACAAGTTGGGGCGGTGGTTAGAATGACGTTGAGATCCGGTTTCCATTCCACCTGATGTGAATGTAAATGTCTCTGGCATGTGCACATCAGGGTCCCGGGGCTACATGTCGGCCTGTGAACGGTTCAACCCCTCCCCCCACCTACAGCTCTAAGGGAGAAGGTTCTGAGCTTTCTGAGATGAGGCTCTCTACTCGCCCCCCCGCCGCCGCCCCAAAATGTACAGCCTCAGATACCCACAGGGGCGTTCTACTCTGTCCCAAAGGGTTGCTGTCAGCTCAAAGCAATTTGGCGGCAGTTATTTTTGGGTGTGTCACACATATGCATACATTCTTAGTGAATTTTAGGTATTGATTGTTACTCTAGTTTAGGGATAATTATTTTTCTATACCTGCATTTATTCTGACGCTTCTTTTTGGGGTTTCCCTTCATCATCTGTCAAGAGCGTTTCAGGTCTGTCCCAGCGTGAGACTACTTTCGACGGTGACAGGTTATGTAAGCAGGTTGCCAAATATGTTTAACATGGGGGAGCAAAAGAGGAGAGGGGTTTTTGAAATGGCTTTACTCATCTGTAACTCAATCAACAAGCCTGACAGGAGAAGAATCGACGCATTTGGATGGCGGTGCTGGCGAATGGCTCAGAGACAACTGTGGATTACCCCATATGTCCGGAAGGAGTCCAGCCAGAGTGCTCCTTAGAGGCAAGAGGGGGGACTTTGTCTCGGGAGACACTGGGTCCCAGAGCAGGGCACAGTGCTGGGTAAAGTCGGGGGCTATGAAGAAGAGGAAGACCTTCACCCCGACATGTCTTAGAAGCAGGACAACTGGCATGCTCCTGAGAGGTATGATTGACCAGACCTTGTCTCCTCTGCTGGAGACAGACTACCCGCAGGGACTGACCTTTGAGGAGGGCACTGTGCTTGGTGAAACAGAGGGCCGGCAACTGAGGGCATGGTCCTTCCCCAATGGAGCAGCCCCATGCCCACGAGACTGACACTGGTGTAGGACCCGGCAGTGAGCGTCCCCGTGAGCCCAAGCCCGTCTTGGCGAAGCCTCCGCGCCGCACGTAGACACGCGCCAAGTCCGCCAGGCTCATCCTGCCCGTTTGCTTTCTTGTCTCCCAGGTGAAATATTTATTCTCTGATAAAACGGGCACCCTGACGTGCAACATCATGACGTTTAAGAAGTGCACCATCGCGGGCACGCTGTACGGGTGCGTGTCCCCGGGGCTGCCCCGGTGGGCGGGCTCCACTCCCTCCTCTCAGGGAGAGGGCTGCCCTCCTATTTATGCCTAGCTGGCCGTCAGGCGTGATGTTTACAGTCTGGCCCTGTGCCGTGGCTAGTGGGTGCTGACCACTCCCCCGAAACTCCGCCTGATGGGGCACCCTCGCCATCATCCTGGCTGGGTCAGGACGCAGCGTTTCAGATGAATATGCCCAGCCCCCAGCCGTCCAACCAACTCACAGCCACCCGACCGGGGGTAGGGGGGGCGGGGGGGTGGTGGTTCTGAGGCTTTGTAAATCTCGTGGGAGCAGACAGCCTCATCTTTCCCCCTCAGAGTGCCCGGCGGTTTGCAGGGCAGATCTCGTGGCTCCCAGGGCGGCGACGTCCGGACAGTGCCACCAGGGCTCCTTTGCAAGTGCACAGAGAGGTGCCCACCAGCGGGCTCCTGAGTCACCACTTAGCACCTCGGCGCCCCTTCCTGGGCACGAGGACAGTGGCGGATTCACCTTCTCTCTCCATTTTCCCTCAGGGAAGGCCTCGACCAGGATAGAGGGAACTCCGGACAACTCAGGTGCATAGATAGCTCTCCTGCCTGCCCTGCCCTCGCTGCTTCTCCCTCCGACCGCAAACTTCCCTGGGTGCTGGAGCCCCATGCTCACCCACGCAAGCCCGCTTTCCCGTTCAGACTTCAGATGGACAGTTACTAAGCCCCGCCCCCTTGGTAGGAGTCTCCCTGGGCGGCAGCCCCGCAGCACAGAAGCTACACCCCCGTTCATTGCTTTTGGAGGTGCTCTGCACCCAACACCCTAAGACGCTGGGCTGCCCTGTGGCGTAGTGGTTGTGCGTGGGCTACAGCCCACTGGGTTGGAGGTTCAAATCCAGCAGCAGCTCTCCAGGAGCATAGGCTGGGCCTCCTACTCCCACCACCAGAGGACAGTGACCCCCCCCCAATAAAAAACAAACAAACAAACAAAAAGACACTGGACTGCTGCTGGTCCACTTCTCCGTCTCTTCTCCCTCCTCTTCCTTTCCCTCCTCTCCTTTTCCCCATTGCCCTCTTTCTCCAGATTATTATTTTTTAATTATTTTTTTGGCAATGAATGGTGTTTCAGAAAAATTTCATGATCATCCTGAAGGTCTTCCCTCTCCTTCCACAATGTCTTCATGTTATTCTGTCAACCCCCTCCCGGCCCACCCCCCCAAAAAAGACTCCCCCTCCAAACAAAGACACTCCCTGCCATCCAGTCTGTGCCACCACCGACACACAGCGACCCCGCCGGACAGGGTGGAACCTGTGGGCTTTTGCGACGGTCGCTCTCGAGCGGAGTCGAAAGCCCCATCTTTCCCCCGTGGACCTGCTGTTGCTTTCAAACCACTGACCTCAGGGATCTCGGCCCGCGCGTCACCCCCGAGCCCGCGGGGCCACGTGAGGAGCCCAGCGCATCCACCCCGCTTCCGTTTTTAACCACAGCGTCTGGCTCTGCTCTCATCGGGCATCCCCACCCCACACGTAGCCCCCGCCAGGCCCCGAGCTCAGCGACAGAGGCCACGTTTCCCACCGCGTGCCAGCTGTCCTGGCAGCCCTGGGCTTCCCGGTCTGCAGCTTCTGCGTCTGGGCCCCTGTCTGCCTCCTCCTGTCGCTCCGGCATCCGTGCCGGGACTGGCTATCACTTACATGCTCTTGGACCACTCGCAGTTGCGTGCCTGGGAGGACCGAGCTCTGAACAGATCTGGGTGGCACACAGGCCATTTGCAGACCATCTTTCCCGGCCAGTTCAGCCTTATGCAGACTTGCCCTCCCCAGGGAATGAATCAGCCAACCCTTCAAAGCCATCAAGTCCATTCGGACCCACAGAGTGACTCCATGGGACCAACCAGAACAGCCCCTGGGGATCCCCAAGGTCCCCCATCTCTATGGGAGGGGGACAGCCTCTCATCTTTCCCCCTGTGGCGCAGCTGGTGGTTTCAAACCTCCCACCTTGAAGTGAGCACCCGGCCATAACCACTGCACCCCGGGGCGCCTCCTCCTTGCACAACATGGGCTGGATCAGCACCGCGGGCACCTGTTCCCACCGACCCCCGATGCCCCTTGTAGCGCCGCGGGAGGGCTGGGTCTCAGGCTCCCTCGCAGGCAGGGCCTGCCTGCGGTTCTGTAGGCTCCTCAGCGGGGCCCTTCCTGACTCAATGCACGTGTTCTCTTCAGACCACCCACCCTAAAAGGGCTCTTTATTCTTCTTCCTAGTCAGGGGACCCTTCTCAGCACAGAAGAATTCTATGACCCGGCATTGATGAGACATGCTGAGAGTGGGCATGTAAGTCTATGCCGACCCTCCAGGTCGGCAAGGTCTGGTATGAAATCTTTAAAAACACACCTCAGCTTCCCTGAGGAAAGCCTGGTCTTTCTCCCATGGAGCAGCCAGCTGGTGGTTTCAGACTGACCTTGCCGCTAGCAGCCCGACCCCTAACCTACTGTGCCACCAGGCCCCCCCCACCATGTCCCGGGTTTTTTCCCTGGGACCACACAACAAACAGAAGAGACCCCGCCTGCCTCCTCCTCGGGGGGCTGCCTTCGTCATGTGTTTCCAAGCCCCGATCCGCTTCCCGTCACATCCTGAGGGCTCGGTGCCCCATGGGCGATGGAAACCTTTTGTATGCTAGCCCATCGCCCAGGAGAAAGTGTGGGTGTCTGCTGTTGCAGTCTCCCCCCCCGCCCACCCCCATCATTCTAGTGTCCCCACCCCACCCCAGGCTCAGCATCACTCACTTCAGAAAACACTGCTGTGGAGACGGTTGCCCCTTCTCCACACTAAGAAGCCGCTCTTCCAACCTCTGTGAGCAGTGATGGGACTCCAGGCCCAGGAAACTCTTCCCGGGCAGTGGGATCCAGGAGGGTGGAGGGGCATCTTCCTTCCTGAGAGCCCCCAGCTTCATGGGATGGCCACCCTGCCAGCCCGGCTGGGACTGGGGCTGGGGAGACCCCGGCCTGGGTCTTGCCAGGCTGACTCTCCCGTGCTCTGCAGCCCACCGGAGAGTACATCAAGGAATTCCTCACCCTGCTCAGCGTCTGCCACACTGTGGTACCCGAGAAGTCCGGGGGCGACATCATCTACCAGGCTTCTTCTCCAGGTGGGTGTTCCGTGCCCAGCCCGGGCAGAGCCATGAGGAGGGGAGGGGGTGCCAAGACCCCCCCTGGATTGCTCCCTGCTCCCTACCTGGGGTCCGCGCATGGTCACTCCGTGGTGGGCAGGGTGGGAAGGTGGGCTCGCGGGCTCCCTCCCCCCATCCACGAGCACCTAGAGAGCATTGCACTGGGTCCTCACCTATGGGCCCTTTCCACTCCTGCCCAGTGGTGCCCAGAGGAACTGGTGCCCAGAAGGAAGGTCAGGCATACGGGGAGGCAGGTCCAAGAGTCCCTGAGACGAAGGGAAGCAGAGACAGTGAGAGCGCGCTGCCAGTTTTCCCCAGTCCTTTCGTAGAGGCGCTGGGCGCCCTTGAGCGTGTGGGAAGGGCGCCCACCCCTCTGCGTTGCCTGTGAACCTGCTGGCTCAGCGCCCACTGATGCCGGCTCTGTCTTTGCAGACGAAGTGGCCTTGGTGAAGGGCGCAAAACAGCTGGGCTTTGTCTTCACCACGAGGACACCCTACTCTGTCGCCATGGAAGCTGTGAGTAGGACCCTGCCCTGCATGGGATATCTTTCAGTTGGGGAGGGGCCCCGGGGGTTCAGACCACGAGGGAGCCAGCCTCTCCAGCCAGCATTCCCGCTGCAGCTCTTCATTTCCCCGGGGGAAACTTCCTTACCCCGTCTGTCCTACGTGAAGGGCCTGGGATGCCCCAGGGGACCAGGCATTGAGCTGGGTGTGAACAAGGCCTTTCCGTTCAACCCCTCCCTCGCCCCCAGCCGCTGGAGTGGGATGATGGTGCGTCTCCCTGCTCCCGTGACAGCGGTGCACAGTCTTGGGAAGCCGATGGGGTCATTCAACTCCGCCCTTCAGGATCACACGGAGTCAGGAGCCTCTGCATGGAATTGGGTCCCTCTCAATGGACCGCCACCATCCAACCGCGTCACCTACTCTGATGGGCTCCGCCCAGCGCCGTCATCAAGTTCTTTCCTGCCACCCCGTCCAAGGAGTGTGTCGGGGTGGTGTCCCCTCACCACACTCAGGCCGCCTGTGTGCGGAGCGCCTCATCAGAGAGGGCGGGCCCTGGCATCGGGATCGGAAGGAGGCGTGTTCACTCACCACCAGCCTTGCGTGCTCAGATCGTGGGCTTGACGCAGCACTTCCTGGTGAAGGTCCAAGCTTGCAGCCCTCAGGGGGGATGACAAGTCCGTGTAAAGGAAGCGCAAAGCCTCACCACAGGGGGCATCATGATAAAAGGAAAAAAGATTGAAGTTGTCGACAACCCTGCCTTGCTTGGACTTACAGTCGAGCCTCAAGGAAGCAGCCGTCGAGAGCTCAAACAGTGCATTGCTTTGGGTAAATCCACAGCACAAGACCTCCCTAAAACCTTGACAAGCAAACGTGCTAGTGCAGGGCAGGGGTTCCCCACCTTCCTCAGGCCACCACCCTTTCCTGCAGTTCCTGATGCGGTGGTCACCCCCAGCCATGACAGTAGTCTTCATCACTGTCATTTTGCTGCTGTTATGAAGCGTCACGTAAATATCTGATGGGCAGGAGGCTTTTTCACCGTTACAAATTGAACATTGTTACACATGATTAGAGCATAGTGATCCATCACAAAGCAATGTGTAGTCCTAGATTGCGAAATATCCCTGTGCTTTCCCGTGGTTTGGGGGGACCCTGTGCAAGGGGTGGGGACCCCCAGGTTGAGAACCGCTGGCGTAGGTCTCCTGTGCCCCTCGTGTAGCCATAGACTTCTCGATCGCCTCCTATGCACGTGAAAGTCGGGAATAAGGAAGACCGGAGAAGAAGTGATGGGTTTGCATGATGGGGCTGGGGCTGGACACAGAGAACCTGGCCGGCCGGAAGAACAAACAGATCTGTCCTGTAAGAAGTACAGCCAGGAGTTCCTTAGAGGCAAGGATGGCGAGACTTCCTCTCACATGCTGGATGGAGAGACCAGTTTCCTGGGGAAGGACATCCCACTTGGTGAAATGGAGGGGCCGCCAAACCAGGAAGGCCCTCCACCTGGCATGTTGGCTGTCCCATGGGCTCGGGCACAGGGACTGTCTCCAGGCTGGCGTGGGACAGGCGGTGTTCTGTCCTGGCGTGCATCAGGTCGCCATGAGCTGGCACGGACTCACGGACGCCATCGGCAATGAGAGCAAAAAGACAGACCAGAACACAGACCGGGAACTTCGGGACACTCTAGTGCCCGTGGGGGACCTGCAGGTGGATTGGGAGGTGGCCATCCCGACCGACAGAGAAGATTCCGTGGCTGAAAATCGGGGAAGGCGCATGCCCGTCCATTTGTTGTCCACAGGTCCTGTCCACAGGTCCTTGTGAGTCGGAACTAGGTCCAGGGCCCTGAGCCACAGACCACAGCAGCCACAGCAGTTCAGGCCCAGAACTAAAGGATGACTCAGACCTATAGTCTCTGGGGCCCGACCAGGCTCCATCTGAGCATTCAGCTGGGTCTCCTGGGTGATTTTGCGTTCTGTCCCACATTCCTACACACACACACACACACACACACACGCATGCACACGCACACTGACACTCTGTTCATGTCCCCCTAATGTGATGAGGGTACCTTGAGAACAGTGGGTGGCGGAGTCAGGCAGCATCCATCCAGCTTGTCTGCGCGCGGGGTTCTAGAGGCTGAGGTGTGCATGGGCTGTTCATCCACCAGGCAGACCATTTCCATGTGCGTCCCAGTTTCCATCACCCTTTCCCCCTCTGCACCAAGCTGCTCTTGGGTGGCCACTCATGAGCCCCGAAAGCCCCAACGGCTCCTTCCCAGAGGAGGGTGAAGGACACTCCCTCTGTGACCTCTGTCATGCCCATTGACCTTAGTGTCCCTGGCACGATGCTTCTGAGGCCCCAGACCCAGCGTCTGCCTCTCTCAGGGGCGTTAGCTGGATCTGAAGAATGTCCCTTGCTCTGCCCCCCTGGGTGTCCCGCCAGGCTCATGGACAGCTCTGCTGGGGAAGTTGAGTTCACCGCGGCAGGTGGCCTCTGTCACACCTGTGTCACGGGTGTCCCCCCCCTCCCACACCCGTGCAGCCTGGACATCTATCCAAGCTTCCTCTCATAGAGCTAAGTTTCATTGTTCAATAACACTCAGAGTCGTCAGAGAGACCAGCAGGCCGAGGATCAGCCAGTGTCTGGCGGGGGCTGCAGGACCATGTCTACAACCGCCTTTTCCTCTGATGCCTTTAACGTGGGCAAACTTTCCAGTGTGTCCTCCTGCCCCCGAGGACAGGTCCATTGCCTTCGCCTCCTCCCGAGACAGTGCCTGGCCACCCTCTAGCCCCTGACTCCACGCCCTCCCCCAACCTCCCCTGCAACCTCTCCCAATGACCTCAGCGTGGAGGATTTCATTGTAATTGCCCTGACGTGGCTGCCCGACAATATATAGCCCTGTCCGAACCAGTCCTCCGTCACGTCGTCGTGAGCATGTCTGTTAACTATTTCGGAGAGGTCCGGTGTTAGAAGGAAGCCCTTGTTGCTTAAGATCGAGGACCAGCATGGTTTTTCAGAGACGTTTGCCCAGGTGGTGAATGCAATTGCTGCCACGGGGAGGGAGGGCCTCATGAGACGTGTAAGGAAGGGGATATTCTGAAAGAGTTGCATCTTAGAAGGTAAAGCTCATTCGTGGTCAGGGAACAGGAGTCATTTGGCCAGACGGTTACCCACCCCCACCTCCTCAAGGCAAGAAAGAAAGAATATGCTGCTTTCTCTTCCTGTAGATGGGGGAAACGTTCACGTTCAAGATCCTCAACGTCCTGGAGTTTTCCAGGTGAGTTACCTGGCCGGGCAGCATGGGTGTCTGCTCAGGCTGTTTCCGTAGTTAAGCACCTGAGATGTGGCCCCGCCGGTCCAAACTCAAGAACAAAATGGTGAGATGCCAGGCAGCCTCAACACCCCCATCACCCTTCAAGTGTTTTTGCTCCTTTTCGCCCCTCGTGGGCAGTGAAAGCTTCCTGGTGGCAGACTTTCCATCCCACCTCTAACCAGGGGTGCACAGTCCTCTCTCTGGAATGCCTGAGGGGCTCCCACCACCCACCCGTCAGGTGGCAGCCCAGTGCTGAGCCCACCCTGTCCTGAAGGTTGTCCAGTCAGAGAAGTTCTTGCTGCCTTTCTAGGACTGCTTCCACGAAGCACTTGAGTGCCCGTCTCGAATGAACAAGCGGGGAGGGGGTGGGGTTTGGCATTCAAGATGAGGACATCACCCTCGCTCTTAGGCGCTGACAGTCTCCTGGAAGACAGGTGTGTTAGGCAGGGTTCTCTAGAGAAATGAAACCAGGACACTTTGAATGTACATATGTGTGTGTATCTGTCTGTGGGCTAATGAGCCCAGGCGGCAGTACAGAGGGCTCAGTTCAACTGACTTCTGCACAACAGTTGCTATATTTCAACTCACGTGGGTTGCCGGGTCCAAGACCAAGGAAGCAGACAGCAGAGTCCTCCCTAGGGCAAGACGGGCAGAGCCTGCGCCTAGGCAACAAGCATCAGGGCGGGGCATCCACAGCCAGGAGCTCAGCAGCTCAGAGAAGCTGGCCCGAGGGGAAATCGAATGCAGGTAACGCAAGGCCTCAAGGTCCAGCGACACGCTCCATGGGTTGGTCTGGCCCCAGGTAGTGTCGCCACAGGTTGAGGCAGAGAACTGGCTAGAGCAGCAGCAGGCACGCTGCAGCACACCAGCTCTGATCCTCAGAGAGCCAGAGAGAGGGGGGCGGGCCTTGCAAAGCCACTTACCTCTCTGCCCTCCACTCATACTGCGACCTGGTCCATCCCACATGTTCCTATTGGTCAGGTTGGCACAATAAACCGACCTATCGCAGCAGAGTTGTGTGGGGAGAGTTGTTTTACGACCAGGGGAGGCCTGGTGCCGCCCATGGTAGGTGGCTGCGTTGAGGTCTACTTGTGCTAGTGGGTGGAGCTTTGTGGAGTTGGTGGCATGGGTGAAGGACGGTCTGGGTTCCAAAGGGGACATGTGCATGGGAGCAGGCGTCTTAGGAGGAGGACGTGGGGTCAGTGACGGGGCAGAGGAAGATGCTGGCTGTCCAGGAAAGGGACATCTTCCCTGTGGTTGAAGTACACAGTGAGCAGGGCTGAACACTGTGTGATAGGCGGGCAGGTGGGGACTGGAAAGGTATTCATAGGGGTGTCTAGAACAATCTCTGATGGGCATGAGGACAGTAGGAGGAAGAAGGAGGAAGAAGGAGAGTTTTGTGTGGGGTGCGGTAGAGTCTGGAGATCACAGCAAATTCTATAGTATAGAGGGTGGCACACTGTTCTGCTAACCACAAGATCAGCAGTTCGTACCCTCCAGCTGTCTCACGAGAGAAAGATCAGGCATTCTGCCCCCGTGAGGCTAAAACCTCAGAAACCCAAGAGTCAGAATGGACTCCGTCACTGACGCCTGGCTTGCTAGGTCCGTGAACTCGGGGCCAGAAGCCACAAGTTTGAGTTCTGGCCCCAACCTTAGGAAGGAAACCTGGGCCCCTTGAGGCACGGCTCTTGTAGATGGATCCCTGACAGTGCGGGAGGAGGCTGCTGGCGTAGAGGTGAGGCGTTGGACGTCCACCTCAAGATAGGCAGTGGAAACCACCAGTTGGTCCACGAGAGAGCGATAAGGATTTCTCCTCCCAGAGACCGCTACTGTCTCAGACACTCACCAGGGCAGGCCTGCCTTGACATGTAGGGTCCCAAGGAGTCAGAAGAGACTCTGTGGCAGGGGGATTTTTTGTTTGTTGAGCAATCCTCGGGTGTCCAGTCAAGTGAAGACAGAGCGGGTATTTGGTAGGCCTGGGGTGGGGTCTGAATGGCACCTAGAAAGCACAGACCACCAAGCTGCCCTCCCCTCCCTCCATCAGGTTGTTTTTAAGGGGCTCACTGTCACTTGGCAACTCTCCATGGGAGAACGACAGTGATGGGAAACGTGAGGGGCACAGGAAGTTCTAACTCACAGAGACCCCATGTACAGAACAAGACCCTGCCCAGCCCTGCGTCCCTCCCCCACCTCGGCCAGGTTGAGCCCGTTGTTGCCACCACTGTGCCAGGCCATCAGCAGAGAGTCTGCCTCTCTGTCCTTGGTCATCTCCCCGGGGGGCTGACCCCTCTGGAAAACATATCCCCATCAACATGAGCTCTCATTGCCCTGGCTTCGGAGGAGCCCCCCGGGGTTACTTCTTCGGGCAGTTGCTGATGCTCTCTGCATTCGTGGGCATCCATTTTTCTGGAGACTCCCTTGTTCATGGGCCATTTTCCACATTGCACTGGAGGAGACTGACATGGCCGTGGCCTGGGTCACGGATCCCGTGGCCGGGATCGCCTTCGTCCACAGAGGGTCATCGGAGCGTGTCTTTGGGGATTTGCAGTTAGAGTTTCAGCATAAAGAACACAGTCATGAAAGCACGGGAAGACGGGCAGCTGCTGCCGTGTGTCGATCTTCTGGCTGTCCGTCCTCTAGACACTCAGTGCCCTTTTCCCAGGGGATGATCCGGGGACTCCGTGGGTCCAGCACTGGGCTACTCACCAAATGGTCAGTGGTCCTGACTCTCCACGGGAGAAAGATGAGCCCCACCCCGCCCCACCCTTCCTCCACAGAGATTTACAGTCTTGGAAGCCCCATGTGACAGTTCCTTCTAGTCTGGCCTATGGGGTCACTGTGAGTCTGAACGAACTTGATGGCAGTGGACTGGGGGTCAAGTCCAGGAGCAAAGAAAGCTAACGATGCTTTTTCTACCATTGCAGCGACAGGAAACGGATGTCCATAATTGTCCGGATGCCCACAGGACAGCTCCGGCTCTACTGCAAAGGCGCTGTAAGTACGGGGTTTCCTGGATCACAGTGGCAGCGTCGTCACGCTATTCGGAGACGTTGTTGCCCTTTGTCGCCTGTGGCCATCGGCGGCTGGAAACATCACCCAAGACCACGTGTCCATTTCAGGGCAGTCGGCAGCATGTTGATATCCGCAGGGTGGCTTTGCCGAATGCTTGCGAAACTGTAAGGCCAGGGAAGCGTCACTCGAGGGGCTGACAGAGAAGCACTCACCGGTCAGGGTTTTGATACTGTGACAGCGTCTCTCGTGGACTGCAAATGTATGCTTGCTATCTGTTCCAAGTACAACGTGCCGGGATTGGAGTTCCACTCTCCCTCTGTGAATGTGTGTGTGCATGCGTGTGCGTGTGCATGTGTGTGCGCGTGTGTCTGTGTACCACTAAAGCACTTACAGCAGTATCCACTGCCATAGATATGTTAAAAAAAAACAGCTTGGCCCTTGGTGTAAAGCGTTGTCCAGTTGTTCTTGAATGGACACGGTGGCCACAACAATAGACTCAAATATAAGAACAACTTGACCACACCTAACACCAACAGCCAAGTTGTTCCTTGAGGGCCTTTCTCTTTATCGAGGCCCCTTTACCTTACCAAACGTGACGTCCTTCTGCAGGGACCAGCTTCTCCTGCAACGTGTCCAAAGTACATGACAAACTCTCACCATCCTTGTCTCTATGGCGTGCTCTGGCTGTCCTTCTTCCAAGACAGACTCGTCTGTCCTTTGTTAGTCCGCAGCACTGTCAGTCTTCGATGCCACACCATCATTCGAAGGTATCAGTTCTTCTTCGGTCTTCCTTTTCAATGTCCTACATTCAGAGGTAGAAGGAGTGTGCTAGTTTGGGTAGACTGGAGAAATAAATTCATGGGCACACTTATGTGTATAAGAAAGAGGTTTAGCTCCTACTCCCACCACCAGAGAGCAGTGATGCCTCCCCATCCCACCCCCCACCCCCCCCAAAAAAAGAAAGAGGTTTAGGAATGAAAAAAAGAAAGAGATTTATATGCAAGGGCAGGTGAGTATTGAGAAAACATCCCAGTCAGTCCAGTCCAAGCTCACAAGTCCGATATTAGCCCATATGTCCGATAATAGTCTATAAAGTCCTCTTCAGACTCACAGACCACATGCAATGATGCTGAATGCAGGACGGTCACAGGCCAGTGGGTAGGAAGTCTTTGGATCCAGTGGTGGCGTAAGCATCTCAGCGCTGGCAGGGTCTCCATGTGGCTCCTCTAGTTCCCAGGGATGCATGAGGGGAGGTCCATGTGGCTTCTCCTCAGGGATGTCTTGAGGGGAGTCAGCAGAGAGAGAGAGAGAGTGAGAGAGAGAGAGAGAGAGAGAGAGAGAGAGAGAGAGGTTTTTCCCACCTCCAAGGAGGAAATACAGGAGTTCCCAGAATTCTCAGGAGAAGGCCTTGCCCACCCAGAGGCCTCACTGGTTATATCTTGATTGACAGGCTAGACCCCCCACCCCTTGACTCCTAATCCTCTCAAATTGACACCAGATGATGCAACCACCCCAGTTTGATTGAAAACACCATGGCTTGGGTCAGTTCTCAGAGTAACATCTTTGCTTTTGAACACCTTAAATAGGCCGAGCCCTGCAGATTTACCCAATGCGACGTCTTGCTTGATCTCCTCCCAGCTGCTTCTATGCACACTGACTGTGGATCCCAGCAAGACAAACTCCTTGACAGCTTCAATGTTCTCCCTGCTTTTCACGATGTTGCCTGTTGATGACGTAGATGACTGATGAAAAGATGACCTGAGCAGGCACCCTGGTAGGAGCATGAAGGGAGCTTCTAACTTCTTGATGGGAGACGCCACCAGCTACTTCTGTAAATGTGTGTGTGTGTGTGTGTGTGTGTGTGTCACTCAAAGGACCATTCACTGCCACACACACTTTTCAAATAGCCGAGTGGTCGAGAAAGACCGGTCTGTTTACTCCCTTGAAAAGGGCAGTTTTGGAAACCCACAGGGGCAGCTGCACCCCATCCCGAGGGTGACTCTGAGCCTGCATTGACTCCGTGGCCGTGAGCAGAGTGAGTGGGGGTTTGTTCCATCCGCACAGTGCCGTCTTTGATGTGTCACTCTCAGGAGAGGTCCTGTGCCACATGTCGTCGTTTGATTTCTTGATGGCCACCTCCCTGGGCCTTGATGGACGTGAACATGAAACAATCCTCTATAAGTACAGTCATCTCCCTGCTTATCGCAATACTGTTTCCGTCACCTCCCTGTTTACCATGATGCTATCTATCGGTCCAGCCTGAGGACTCTGGTTTTCTTTACATTGAGTTTTGTGTTAGGGTTCTCTGGAGAAACAAAACCAGGACATTAATAATTCTCTCTCTGTCTCTCTGTCTCTCTCTCTCTCTATATATATATATATAGAGAGAGAGATAGATAGATATAAGAAATAAGAAAGTTATAAGAAATAACATAAGAAATAAACAGTTAACTAATCTATAAAGCAGCACAAATGGCTCAGTGCAACTCACTTGCGTGAGACAGCTGGAAGACTGGCAGTCCTTGGAGTCTTGAGGGCCGCTGAGTTGTCCTCTGCAGAGCAATTCAGGCTATCTGGTCACAGGCAGCAAACAGCAGAGCAGGTCACCAACAGTCAGCCAGATGACAGAGTCCGACAGTCCCAGCTCAAGAGATGTCTATTCCAGGAGCGTGGTGAAGCAGGGCTTGAAGGAACCTCAACTCACAGCTCCACAGTCCACGATTAGGCGTCCCACTGGTAGTGTTGCTTGGAGGTCGAGGCACAGGACGAACAAGGCAGCTGGCTGGTCCAAAGATCCAACATCAGTAGGGCCAGGGCGGGGCTTGTGGAGCCATGTCTATCTCCGTCCTCCAATTGATCTTACGTGTGTTCATTGGCCATGTTGGCACAACAAACCTACCTATCACAAGTTGCATTCAGTTCTCATCAAGGTGAAAACATTTTGGGCATTATTTCTCCAACCATTTTGCCTGCCCACCCATCCCCTCCTCCTCCCACAAAGATTTCATCCAAGTTGTCAGGGCACGAGGGAGCTTCCAAAGAGTTCATGGGAAAATGGAATGGAGGACAATGGAGTTCTTCCATGAACGTTTGGGAGTCGTCTTGTGTTAGGCTGTTTGATGCCCCCCGCCCCCACACACTGTTAACATTTTCCTCCTCCCTCCATCGCTTCTCAGAGACAACTTCGAGGTCAGACATTTTCTTCTACAACCTGCTTGCCCTTTTATCCACTGTGTCGGGTTTTTCTTTCAGCCGCCATGTTTTTAAACCACCTCAGACATTGTCATGTGTAGAAATCAGTTTACATTTTTAAAAAATCTCTTTAAAAATAGCTCTACTTACCAGCTGAATGCCTTAGTGTACAGTTAGAACTTTACCTCAACGTACCTCATCATTCAAATGTCCGTGTCAGCTCTGGATTCATATTCACTAACCAGCTTATCTCTTTGTTTGGGTTTGTAGTTTCCTGTTTCACCTGTCTGGGAATTTTGGGCCAAACGCCCGCTATTCTGAGTGCTGCCTTGTTGGGTGTTGGATTCTCTAGCTATATGTCCATTTGTATGACGTCACATGGGCTCACACAGGGGGCACCGCTGTATTCATTCCTCCCCCACGTTCCTCTGAGAGTGACCGCTTGCACTCACCACAGTGCCATCTCAGAACCGGGAGCTCGGACATTGACATAACTAATTCATCAACCTGAGTCAGATTCCAGTGGATGTGCACTTGAGCGTGTGATTGTTTTCTGTGCATCTGTACTGCACGTACAGCTTTATGGCACTGCCATATCCTTTCGGGGCTGGATAGCCACTCTGCAGGAGAAAGACGGGCCTTTCTCCTTTCTCCTCCTGGAAGCGGTCACTGTGTCGAACTCACAGGGCCTGCGCTACCCTGTCCTGGAGGGTCCTTCCAGGCATGCAGGCGATGGCGGTGAGTCTCGGGCTTTGAGGAGAGACAGACATTCAGGGGAGGGAGAAGCCGACGCATTCAGCTTCTGCTTTGAGATGTGTTAGGCAGGTCCAGAGCTGTGCTGCTGTAAGCTGGACGGTCCCCATGACGGGGTGAGACAAGACCTCCCCGAGTTGCTTCCCCAGTGGCCCAATGCAAGGTCCTTCTGGCCGGACGATGGCAAGAGGTGCTGTCCTTAGCTCCACGTGGTCCCTGGGCAAAAGCAGTTCTTCCTGGTGGTCCTTTCTCTGCCATCCGGCTGTCGGTGAATGTTCCAGCTGCTCGAAGGATCCCGTCCGTGGAGGGCCTGGCTGTCATGTCTGAGCGCCCTCTCTCTGTGAGGCACGTCCTATCAAGTGCCCTCTTCTCTAAACACGGGTTGCCGGGTTGGCCTCCCAGGGCCTCAGCTGTGTCTCCTTCACTCAGTCCACGGGGTGGCTCTCCGTAGACGTTTGTGATGATGTGTTAGACAACTTAGTAGTTCAGCCTCTCTGAGGAGAGTTGTACAGTCATCACCACAATCAATCTAGGGAGAGCATCTTCTCCCTAGAACTCATTGTGAGTTGCCCCCAACCTCCCTCATCACCCCCCCCCCCCAAGAAACCATTAAACCAGTTATCACCCTCTGCATAGATTTACCCATTGTGTGAGGCAGGGTTCTCTAGAGAAACAAAACCTAGGACACTTATGAATAGATATATGTATATATACACACATGTATACACATATATGTATATATACACACACTCTTATATACATAATTAGAAGGACTATAACTGCCAATTAGTCTACACAGAGTGTTCATCTGAACACACCTCCAAAGAACAGTTAATGTACTGGAAGTCCTTCAACTCACATGGGCTGCCGCTCCAAGGTCAATGAAGCAGAGAGCAGAGTCTTCCCTCGGGCAAGGCAAGCAGAGTCTGCCCACAGGCAGCAGGGTGGGTCACCAAGAGTCAGCTGCTCGGGAGCTGACCAAAGCAGGCACCGACAATCTCAGACTCAAGGATCCACCAGCCTCAAGCTCAGGTGAGGCAGGCACCAGCAGGTGGTGAAGCAGGTCTCGAAGGAGCCTCAAGCTCTAGTGACACAATCCACGGGTTGGTCTGGCCCACAGGTAGTGTCGCTCACAGGTTGAGGCAGAGAACTGGCTACAGCAGCAGCAGGCGTGCTCCAGCACACTAGCTCTTACAGGGGGTGATCAGGCCCCTGATACACTCACAGCAAGGGTTCAACAGGCAGTTGTGTAAGGATAATTATTATTTATTATTACACCGATATAGAGATCATGAGAGAGATGAGAGAGAGAGAGAGAGAGAGAGAGAGAGAGAGAGAGAGAGAGAGAGAAGAGAGCTTTAGAAGTTTTATATATATCCTTTCATGGTGCGTGCTCACCTCCACTCCGCTAGATGGTCCATGTGGAGAGGGAGACAGGTGAGCGGCAGCCTGGATGGAGGGAGGCTGATATGAAGCAGGCTGGGGAGAGGCAGGCTAGAGAAAGAGCCTCTATCTTACATCCCATCCCTATATACCCTCTGGAGCTAAGCCAGGCCCCCAATTACAGGTAAGGACATAGGTCACAGGAAGGGGTTGTGCCTTGTGCACACATCATAGGGAAGGGAACTATCAGGGTCCTATGTGAGGAGACCAGACCCCAGACTCCTGGATGTGCTAAACAGGTTAGGCTAGAGATCATTAACATCAGCATGTGAATCTGCCCACAGGCCTCAAGGAAAGGGAACCATCATCCTAACCGCAGGGGAGTTGGCTCTGATTAGACAACACAAAAGGCCTTAAGCAAATTGGGACTTCCATAACAAATGCTGGTAGATAGTCTGGTTAATCTTTGGAGCATAATAATTGTAGAGAAGGTCTGTCTTCAAGACAAGCTCTGATGATCAGAGAGGGGGGTGGGCCCTGCAGAGCCACTTATCTCTTTGGCCTACAATCAAACTATGACCCGATTAATTCCACATGTTCCTATTGGTCAGGTTGACACAATAAACCTAACTACCACACCTACCCTGGATTTAATATACAGAACAACGTACAAACCCTGCCCCACCCAGAACCTGGTCATTTGATCCATTTAAATTTTTTCTAGCTTTTAAAATTTTCTACTTTCTTTCTGATGGAAGTTTTCCATATCTTTCTTGTTTATTCTTGTTAGTTGTTTTGTATTTTTTTAAAAATTCTTTTCTGTGTATGAAATCTATGATAGGCTAGTCTATAGAGAATATAGAGGTGAATCTATAGTTACTACAGGGAAAGATTAATGGTTCATGGCGGGCGAGGTTGGGACATGACTGAGCTCAACAACGAGGAAAAGAATGAAAAAAAAATTCTAAAAGAGTAGTGATGATGGTACAACTCTTCTGGATGCGATTGAGCTCTTGAATTGTAAGATTAATATGTGCACTCTATGCCCATAAGGCTGTTGGTGGTGGTAGTGGGGGGCACCGAACATCCAGAGCAGAGTAAAGCAGAGAAAATCCTCAATCGGAAAGTTTCTTTTTAAAATTTCTTCGGGAAACTTGAGAGCACCTACACCAGCAATGTCTCACGTTCCCAGATCTCTGTTTTGTGCACTTCCCCGGTTCATTTTGGTTGAGGTCCAGCCCTTAGTTTAAAGCGACACGGTCAGGCCGTACTTGAAGACTTAGTTCTGAATTCCTTCTGGAAGCGTGCTTTGTGGAGGTGGCTTAAGCTCCCAGGAGCCCCTGGAGGTGCAGTGGGTTAGGCGTCAGGCTCCTTACCCAAAGGTTGGTGATTCGAGCCCACGAGTCTCCCTGCCTTCTCAATTTGCAGCCTTGAAAGCCCTTGGGTGCAGGCCTGCTCTGGCCATGAGAGAATGAGAGGTGAGCTTGTCTGATGCTCCGTGGACTCAAAGCCATTTGCTTCCGCAGAGATTATAAAGCCAAACCCACTGTCATTTAGTCCGGGTGACACCCAGTCTTGCTCCCTTGAACCCGCTGGTGGATTTGAACTGCTGGCCCCGAGGACTACAGTCCACTCAGCCACCACAGCCCCTGGAGCCCATAAAGAGTCACACCAAGAGCACTGTTTGGGGCAGCCCCACCCTGTCCCTGGAGGTGGCTGTGCATCCACCCAGGCTCAGCAGCCCTGCACAGCCACAGCCCCGGCCACTCCCCACCTGCTGGCCACCAACAGCCAAAGCTCCAGCAGCCTCTACAGTCCCGTCTGACGGATGCCCTGCCCCTCTCTTTGCCAGGACACCGTGATCTACGAGAGACTCTCCAAAGACTCTTTGTTTGTGGAGGAGACCTTGAGTCACCTGAAATACTTTGCCACGGAAGGTAAGTGAGAAGCCACTGTGGAGTGGTGGCTGACGCTGGAGCCTGGAGGGCACCTTGGGCTTGGAGGCAGCCAAGGGGCGGACCGCTGAAGGCGTGGCTCTGTCCTGCCTTCTGTCTGCCCACTGGGCACGCATTCGCTCCCCCAAGGCCACTGAGACATTAAAGGATTGCTGTCCCCGCCCTCACGTCCCCGCCCTCTTGCAAGCAGAGAAACAAGAGTCAAAGATGAACCACAGAAGCCAGTTCCCCTGCTGTGCCCCTTCCTGGGGAACCCTGGTGGCACAGTGGTTAGGAGTCTGGGTGCTCCCCCCAAGGTCAGCAGGTGGAGACCACCTGTGGTGTCACAGGAGAAAGACGAGGCTCCAGTCAAGAGTGGCATCCTGGGACACTTCCAGAGACAGTTCTGCCCTGTCCTGTAGGGTCGGCATCACCTGGGTGGCACTGAGCGGGGTTCGGTTGATCCTTCTTTCATCCTGTAGTGGAGTTTTTAGAGCAGGGGTTCTCAACCTTCCTCATGCCACAGCCCTTTAACACAGTTCCTCATGTGGTGGGGACCCCTTCCCTTCCAACCATAAAATTATTTTCGTTGCTACTTCATCACTGACATTTTGCTACTGTTACAGTCAGGCAACCCCTGGGAAAGGGCTATTCGACCCCCAAAGGGGTGGCGACCCATAGGCTGAGAACTGCTGCTTTAGACCGCCCCCTACCCCCCCGCCGCCAGTCTTTCTTCTTTTGCTAAGTGTGATCTTTTTGCTTGACCCATGATGGGCAGGAAAGACCAAAGGTTATCCATTGTGTGCTGCATTATAGGGGCTTAAGTGAATTATTTTGTCCACGTGTCCAGGCAACTGCTAGCCTTGACATTTCCCCCTCGGTCTCAGGTTAGCCCTCTGGTTTGCAGACACTTGGCCGCGGATGAAAATAGCACCCCGTGAGTGACTGGCAGACACGTGAGAACGGCTGTCAGTAGTGGTCGCTCACCGGCCACTGGCCCTCTTCAGTCAGTGCTGGGCGGCTAGCCCGTAGGTGGGTCAAACCCACCTGCTGCTCTGTCTGCTTCCCCCAAAGACACACAGGCTCCAAACCCCTCCCTCGGGTTGTTAAAAGTCAGGATTGGTGCTGTGATAGTGGCATGTTCTTGGATTTGAGGAGCAGGGTGTCCTGCTGATTCTGTATGCCAGCGGTAGCCCCTTCAAAAAGCCCACATAGGACAGGGTCGATCCGCCCCCCATGGGTTTCCCAGAATGCAACTCTTTACTGGAACCCTCAGCCTCCTCTTTCTCCTGGAGAGCAGCTGGTGATTGCAAACCGCTGACCTCTGGCCAGATTGCAAACGGTGTCACCAGGGCGCCCTGTCTCTAGGCCCAAAGTCCACCCCCCCAACCCAACCCCCCAAATACTCCCACTGCCATGGAGCTGATTCAGACACAAAATGACCCCCCAGGAGATGGTAGAGTTGTCCCTGTGGGCTTCCCAGACTCACTCTGTGGACGGAGAAAGCCTCGCCCATCTCCCCGTGACTGCAGTGGGCCCAGACCACTGGTCATAGCTGCTCTTGGCCCAACGCACAGGGACCATGCAACCGAAAGTCTGCGATCCAGAGGTCAGCCACTGACCTGTAAGCTCAGCAGTTTGAAACCACCAAGCACTCCTTGGGGAGGGGGAGATTGAGGCTCTCTACTCCAGTAAAGATCTGGGAACCCAGAGGGGCGGTTCCACTCTGTCCTGGGAGGTGGCTGTGCGCTGGAATCGACTCGAGTCAAAGCCAGGCGAGGAGACATGCAGCGAGGTGTAAACCTGGAGCCGGGGACGGGGGGTTGACGACGCCAGTGCCTGTACCCAGTGTGGCAAGGAGGCACCGAGGACGGCCCTGAAGAAAGGGAAGCGTCGTGTGGGTGTCGGTGAGAGGGTGGGGTACGCAGACACCCGGGGAATCACAGTACACCAGGGGGAGATGGATGGGCAGGAGATGCTTCAGGCGGGCAGCCAGAGGCAGACTGAAGAGGACCTTGAAGGGGACCCCCTTTTCCACATGCAGGAGCCCCCTCCTTCCCCTCCCCCCACATGTCTCCTGTCCGCCGGCACTGGGAGCATAACTGGGAGGGGCCACGTGCTTCCTTGTAGGTTTGAGAACCCTCTGCGTGGCCTACACCGACCTCACAGAGACAGACTACAGGAACTGGCTGAAGGAGTACCAGAACGCGAGCGCCATTGTGCACAGCAGAAGTCAGAGTATCGAAGCCTGTTACGATACCATTGAGAAGGTGACGCGCCCCGTGCGTGGGCCCCAGGGTCTGCCTGGGTCCCCGGGTCCCCACGTCCCCTCCCTGGTTTTGAAGGGCAGGCCGGTCTCATGCTGGGCTGCCATTCTCAAGGTGAGCAGTTGGACACCACCAGCCGCACCAGAGGGAGGGAGATGGGCGCTGTGCTCCTGCAACGAGCACAGCCTGGGGAACTCGCAGGGCCAGGCCTCCCCTGTCCACGAGGGCCACTGTACGTCAGGGTGGTAATGACATCATCTGTGGTCAACTTGAAACTATGAAGAGTGAGGGGGCGGAGTCTAGCTTGTCAATCAGGTCGCAGCTTGATGACCTCATTTGGAGGCGGGAAGGAGATAAACAGCTCCCGGGAGCTTCCTGTGGGACATTCCTGCTGACAAACCACCTGGAGATACACTGATGCGGCCGGAGTCCTGGAGCTGGAGGAGCCACGTGGAGACCCACGGCAGATCCACGCAGAGATGCTTCCACTGGATCCACAAGACTTTCCACCCCCTGGCCAGTGATCTCCCTGTGCTCGGCATCCTGGCACGGATGGCATGAGTCTGAAGAGGAAGTTACAGATGGGTATTGCACACGTGGGCTAATATTGCACGTATGGACTTGATCTGGACTGGGTTGGGAAATCTCTCAATGTACAATGACTCTCTACTTAAAGCTCTTTCCTTTGCACATGTGATTGCCCACGGCTTTGTTTCTCTAGTCCACCCGGACTCACACAGTCAGCCTGGGCTCCATGGCTGCTAGTGAGATCACATAGGAAACTCGGGAACCAGGTCCTCAGAGAACCCCCAATAGAATGATCTTTGAACAAAATGGGGAAGGGAGGAGCTGATACCAAGGGCTCAAATAGAAAGTCAATGTTTAGAAATTGCTGATGGCGGCGGATGTACAAATAGACTTGATACAATTGACGTATGGATTGTTACAAGAGCTGTAAAAGCCCCCGATGAAATTATCTTTTAATTTTAAGAAACGTATATCCTTACAAAATATTCCCAAGTATTCACTCCTCTTCTGGACCTTACCTGTTTGCCTCACTCTGGATTCCCCTTGTGTAATCACTTCCCCCACATCAAAAGAACAGCACGTTCCTTATGAAAACCAGTGAGCAGGAAGAATACCTCGTAATCGTGTTGAGGGTGTTGCTAATGGCCGATTAAGTTCGGGTATGCAACCTCCCAGATTCTATCTGTGTGTATGCGAGTTATGTGTGTGCGTCATGGGCCAGCAGGGAAGAGGAAGACCCCGGAGGAGACGGTTGGCCCCCAAGGGTGAGGTGGAGCCGGCAGGCGGTGTCCCCTCTGTCCCACGTGGGGCGCCATGGGTTAGGACCAAGTCACAACAAACAGCAGCTTTTCCTTTTACGGAGACACCTCCGTCTGGAAGCCCCTCTGCTCTCAGCCCCCGTCCGAGACCACCCCGGGATGCAGTGAGACAGGGAACGATGCCACACACCCTCGGAAAAGAATAGAAACTAAAGTGTGCATGTGCGCGCGCGATGTGTTATGCACACATGGAGGACTCTTGCCAAATCCGTTATGAGACTGCATACCCTCTGTCAGAGTCTCCTCTTTTTATCCAGTGTGAACAACGGTCTCTAACTTCAGTTAGTCAGAAAACCGTGTCTCCTTCCACCCCCCCGTCTAGGAGTTCTTGCTGCTGGGCGCCACTGCTATCGAGGACCGTCTGCAGGCCAGGGTCCCAGAGACCATCGAGATGCTGCTGAAAGCCAACATCCGAATCTGGGTCTTGACAGGCGATAAACAAGAAACGGCCATCAACATAGGTAACAGACACAAGGGCTGTCTCAAGAGCTGCCTGTCCCCGGGAACTAAATCTAGCCTAGCGTCAATAGATAGAAGGCCGGTCTTCCTGGAAGCACCTGTTTTCTGTGTCTTCGGTTAAAACCAGTGACCAGGAACCTTCCCACCCCAAGGCAAAATATAGAGAGACCCTACATAGGATAAGGGTTCGGGGTTAGGAGTTTACAGTGGGGGAGAGGGTCAAGGGGAGCTGACATCAAGTTGTTCAAGAAGGAAGAGAATGTCTTGAAACTGATTGTGGTAGCAATTGTACAAGACTGCTCAGTGTGATTAGGGAATGGTGTGATAGCTGTATTAGCTCCCTATAAAATGGGCTCTTTTTTTAAGGGGGGAAAAGACAGCAAAACAAAACTGAACCCCACCCCCCCAACAAGATGAAGGCTTTCATACTGACCGGAAGGACTTTGGAGTTTTGCAGAGCAAGGGGGGGTGGTGGTGGAGCAAGGAGGGAGTAACGGCCAAGACTGTCTTGTTGGGTGGGCGTGGGCTTGGGCAGATGGAGGTGGGCCACAGCAGGGGGAAGGGGAAAGGGAGGAGCAGGCGAGCGGGTAAAATGAGGGAGGGGTCTGATTGGCAGTTTAGACTTCAGAATAGGAAGTGAGGGATCTGTAATCTGAACCCTCTCCTAAGTGACAACCACCCCGCACCCCCAGTCCCCACCTCCCAAAAGGCAAAGAATCTGAACCCATTAGATGAAGCCAACCATTGAGCCTCCTTTTCATCCCCGGAAGCAAGGGAAGCAGGTTAGCATGAGGGATATTCAGTTTCCTGTTCCTTCTTTCAAAACCTGAGACAATGGTGTTTTGCCTCCTTGTGATTTCCGTACCTATTTTTCTCTTGTAAGAGTCCATTCTATCTGCACTAGGGATATCCACCGGGGACCTTCCTCCCAAACATTGATATTTTCTGCCTCCCAAGCCTGCATTTTAAATCAGCTTCACCCTCCAGGTGGATTTTTGTGTCGAAAAGAGCAAGAAAATGAATCAGGAACCAAACATGCTCAGGGAAGTGCACGCTTTAAGGGCAAGAAGATGAAAGGATTGATCTTTCTCTGAGGATGAGAGAGAGAAAGACCCGTCTTGCTACTCCCACGGAGAATTGCAGTCTCAAGGCAGGTCTGCTCCGTCTAAGGCAGGAAACCTCAAACAACAGCCCGGGGCCACATGCAGCCCTTGGAGGACATTTTTCTGGCCCCCTGGGTGTTTTCGCCACCTCTGGTGTCCTGCTTAGCAGCTGACTCACCCCAGGCCCGCAGTGAATTTGTTCATAGTGGGGTTTTTGTTGTTGTTGCTTTTTAACTATAGTCCGGCCCTCCAATGGTCTGAGGGACAGACAGTGAACTGGCCCCTTGTTTAAAAAGTTTGAGGACCCCTGAGGAGCTGCCAAGACAAGACTCTTCCATGGATATCAGCGTTCATCTAACCAGCTCCAGTTAGATGAACGTGGATGATATCTGATACCCGTTGACTTTTTATCTTCATGGGTTTATCTTATATTCATCCATCCAGGGAACACCTTTGGTACGTGACAGGAAGTGTGAGGAGTGGATAGTGAGTATTTGAGGAAGGAAATCTCCACTGTCATGATGTTTATATCTCAGAGGGTCTCACTTCTCACTTCTACACTACATTGATTCTGAACTCAGCATCCCTGTATGACAGAGAAGAGCTGCATCTCCCCCCCCCCCCCCCCCCACCTCAGAGTATAGCTGTCTTCTTCTAGTTCACAATGCAGTGTTGCCCCAGACCCACATGAGCGACTTCTGCTTTGGGGCCCCACCTTCTCTCTGATTGACCAGTTCGAATTTTAAAGTGGAAACGGCTTGCGATTTTTACAAGGAGAATCGTTCCTGCGCCAGTCAGGCTCATGATCATATTGACTTTCCTTATGAGGAGTCTGTTTCCTCTAATAATACCTGGGATCTGATGAGGGTGCCAGCTATGCCCCCAACCCACCGCTTTCCACGCAGGTTGGACCCCTCACGACCCGGCACGGGCTTTCCGAGACAAGGACACCCGGCCTCAGCCAGCAGCTGCTGTGTTTGAACCGCCCACCGTGCCATTAGCCGTCCAGCCTCACCCAGCAAGAGTACTAGTTATGTATCAGTTTGCTAGCACACTGCTTGATTCCTCAGAGAGCTGGTCACATTGAAAAGCACAAATCTGAGCTCATGCCATAGAGAACTAGTAAAATGGGGGATCCGCAGAAATTTAAGAGTATGGGTTTAGCCTCCAATTCCATACACCCTCACAGTGATTTCTATCCAAGTTGCTTTGAAACAGAAGACAGGTTGTGGTGAGAGAAACAGCTCTGCTCAAAGATAATGACCTAGGGGAGGCATTGGGTCTTCACCTATGACACTGTTTTTTCTCTCTCTCTCCCTCTCTAGCACATTCCTGCAAACTGCTGTCAATGCATATGCCACATATTCAGTTGAATGCACACTCATTTGAAGTAAGTCCCCCCTGCCACAAATTATGTTCAACACGAGCGTGACCCACCTGTCACAAGTGAGCGCCCCCTTCCCTGTTATCTATGCCAGGTTGCCTTGACCACCTTCTCTGTCATCATCGCAAGCCCGGGAACTGCCCTCCGCTCTTCCCCAAGAACCCGCAAGTTCTCCTGGGGTGCCATTCATGACCTCAGCACGGCGCCCGCCTCTGTCAAGTGACCGGGTTCTATCTGGTCCCGAGACTCGCTCCCTACCGCCTTCTGGGGTCACTCCAAAACCAGGCTCTCACTTCAAGGGAAGTGAGGGGTGGCAGGGAGAGGGACCCACCGACACAAGCTATGCGTGCACATGGAAGAATAAAGCCGGTGTAGGTCGACGGCATGTGCGTCGCAGTCTGAGAGAAATACGAACTCACCTATGGAACATGGCTGCCCTCACCAGGGACACAGCAGCATCTGGGGAGATGGCCGCATGATCAAGTTTATGATCTCGTCCCTTCTCCTATGCCCATGGAGAAAGCGGGCACTCAGAGCGGTAAGGCTGGTTACAGAGCAGACTGCGGATGTAAGAAGGAGAAATAGTTTAAAACAACACAAGGATGCATTTTTATTACGAAATCTGTTTCTTCCTCCTCTGTATCCGTCAGAAGGCTGAAGAGAACTCCCTGTTGAAGCCCCAGTCATGGAGAAGGGATGGGAGCCTTGGCTCTGTCGTGACAGGCACAGAGCTTGTTGGCAGACTGTCCAGGCTGTTCATTCAGATGGGTCTCAGAGCAGCTAAAGGATGGACTGCATCCTTAAGACGGAAGGAAGTGTGTATTGTCTATTGATGCAACAGCTGCCTAATGACTAAACCTTGGTCTGGCCCGAGTCAGGGCTCTCCTGGGGTGAAAGATGAAATGATGAACAGAGTGAGATCTACGATTTCTGAGAGTCATTTCTGAGAAATGTGTGCTTTCTTTCTTAAACATTGTGTATAAGGGGGAATTGAGAAAGTTCAGGTACTGTAACATCTAAATGTCCTGGTTTCAACCAAAAAATAGCAAGACACTTGGAGAGTAAAATATCACTCACGATATACAATCCCTCAGATCTCAGTGTACTCAGAGTTGCATAATTACCCTCATAATCTTAGAACACCCTTGCGGTCATGTGCTTATGTTAATTTCATGATTGAGATGTAGGGGTGGAATCTGGCCTGTTAATCTGGAGTAGCCAATGAGGCCTCTCTGTGGGCATGGCTTTCCCCTGAGACTTTTGGGAAATCTCACGAGAGTTCCCTCATGGAGATGAGAAGCCATCTCCCCAGTTATTGGGAGTTAGTCTCAGAGACAACGAACTACAGACAAGACAAGATGGCAGCGTCCGAGGAGCTGAAGGAGTCGGAGGAGAAGCTACACAGCCTTACCCTGATGGAACCAGACCTCTGAAGCTGGAAACACTACGTGGAGAGCCCTGCCAGCGCTGAGTTACTTCTACCACCACTGGATGCTGTTGATGGACCCTGAGCCCTGGAAGTGAGGAGACATGGGGAGACGCCTGCCAGCGCCGGGACTCTGCACCCACTGGCCTGTGACTTCGTGAGTCAGAAGGAGACTTTATAGAGTGGGTTTATATTGGACTTAGGACTTTGAACTGAACTGGGCTGGGATACTTTCTCAGTGTCTCATTCCTCTTGTATATAAACCTTTCCCTTATATCCATATGCGTGTCTATGAGTTTGTTTCTCTAGTCTACTGGACTAACACAAACACTCTCATCATCTCTAAAAGAAACAATGGGTCCTTTTGCCAGAACCCTCTACCCTGCTGCCATAAGCAACTGCTAATGAACTTTGTTTCCATAAACGAATTTGAAAATTTTTAAATTAAAAAATAAAATAAATTAACTGTCATCCAGTCAATGCCAGCTCATAGAGACCCTACAGGTCAGAGCAGAACTGCTCCCTGGGGTTTCTGAACAGGGACTCTCTATAGAAGTAGAGGGCCTCATCTTTCTCCCAGGCAGCAGCTGCTGGGATTTGAACCATTCACCGCATGGTTAGCAGCCAAGGTCTAACTCACTGCCACCAGGACCCCTATGGATTCGCCTGAGCCAGACACGTGACATGCATCGGATCTGATCGTATGTGGGCTTTTGTCTGTAGCTTCTCCCACTCTGTGTGTCCTCTTCCAGCTCTGTCCACAGATCGCAGAGCTTGGTTCCTTTCTGCACGGAATAAGGTTCCGTGGCATGGAAATACCTCCCTCTGCCGTCACGTCCATGCTGGCTCACCATGACCCTGCAGGACAGGGGAGAGCTGCCCCTGGGGGTGGGGGGTGGGGTGTTCCACGTTTGGCCTTTGTCAGTTGACAAACATTTGGATGCCTTACCCTGTTAGGAAATTACCAATCACATTGCCCCACCCCAAGACCTATCATACTATTTCTCCAGGGCCCTCCGTCTGGGGTCGGAATTGTTGCGTCATCTGGTAGGTAACCTGACACCCTGTCATTTTAGGACCAGCCTGGCGTCTCCCAGTGTAGACTCACCCAACAACAGGGCAGGTGGGTTCAGTCTTGTGCACATGTGACGCCAATCCTGATTTCCTGACTGGCCCCCAGCAGCCCTCACTCACTCTGGTGTTGGCTTGCTCTCCCACCAAACCTGGTTATACATCTCTCTCTCTCTCTCTCTCTCTCTCTCTCTCTCTCTCTCACACACACACACACACACACACACACATACACACACGCACACGCACACTATTGTCATCCGGGTCCAGTGAGGCTGCCAACGGGGCCAGCACGTGCCTCAGCCCACTGTCTTGACTCTGAAGTGTGTTGACTTCTGTTCACAGTGAGAACGATGTAGAGACACCCCCCACACACACCCCCGTCCCATCTCTCTTTCAGGCAGCACAAGAAGCCATCGGCCAGAATTGTAACAATCTTGGCAACCTGCTATATGAAGAAAACGACCTGGCCCTCATCATCGACGGTGAAACCCTGAAGTATGTCCTCCATTTTGAAATTAAGAAGAGCTTCCTAACCTTGGCTCTCTCGTGTAAAACAGTACTATGTTGTCGGTAAGAGTATATCCATTATTTTGTCTCCCCACCCCCACTATTTTAGTCCTGCTTAAACCCCAAGGGAAGCTTATCCCATCGGGCGGACCCCCGTCTCCCAGCCTCCCTCTATGCGGAGTTTCTGAGGCTGTGAGTCTTCACAGGAAACACACACCCTCATCTCCCTGCAGAGGGCCCACTGGTCAGTCTCAACGGGGGCCTTGCGGTCAGCGGTCCAACGCTTACCCTCCTTTGGTAAAGAGAGCACAGGCATGGACATAAAGCATACCATGTGATGACCGCAACAGTCCCTCACCGAGAACACAGACACTCGAGGAGAAGTGAAAAGAGCTTGGATTTCATTGTTAGGATTTACTAGCAAGTCCTATAAAAACGTTTGATGGTAAGTTATTTCCTGAGCTAAGACAAGATGAGAGAAGCCTTCGATGGGAGGGGAAGGGGAAGTCCTTGGCTTAGAATGTACAGCAAAAACCAAAACTCCATCAACACCTACAGGAGAGTGGAATTGGGAGCATGAGTGCCCGTCCAAAGAATTATATTGATAAAGAGCAGAAAATGTGCCCCCAAAGATGGCTAACAATTGAGGAATTCAAAATACAGGGGTTCCTTGCTATTCAAAATATTATGATCGACGGGCTACTAGCATCTCAGACCTCAGACTTCTAAACTTTCCTGGGAACATGCTTTGACACACAATAGCATGCCCTCTCTTCCGTTGGGTGGGCCAAGGTACGCTGTTCACTGTCGTCCAACAAAACCCGGCGACTTCTCTTCTTCCCTGGGCCCCAGCCCTTCCTTCAGGCTTGGAGCCTTCAATCATAACTCTGAGTCGTACGTGTCAAAAGAGTGACTCCCTATCCAGTTCCTCTCCAGCCAGGTCACCCCAGAGAACTGAACGCAGGGCCTCAGAGGCGTGCACCCCACGGCTGTTTGCAGGACTGTTCGTAGCACTCTGAAGGCAGACGCGGTCCACGTGCCCATTACCGCAAACTCAGGGCGAAGGGGAACCGAACTGTCTTTGGACCCAAGAGTTGCACTGCCCCCAGGGGTGTGGTGGCTGCAGGAGAGACGCCGACAGGTGGAGGAGACGTGGCGGCAAGAACAACTCGTGTGGCCCCACACTCTCCCCGCCCGCTCCCAGTGTCTGCTAGAGACCCCGTCGGCCAAACACAGCCATGACGTGGTGGTGGTGGTTGTAAGTGTTATCAAGTGCGGGCTCACGGTGGTCTCCTGCACAGCAGGGTAAACCCCCGCACTGCCCTGTGCCAGTCTTAGAATGTGCTCGAGCCCTTGTGGCAGCAGCCACTGTGCCAATCCTTTTTCACGGTCCCTCCACTCGACCAAGCTTGGTGCCCTCTTCCAGGGGCTGGCCTCTCTGGGCTACAAGCCCAAAGAGCATGAGGCAAAATCCCACCGCCCTCTCTCTCTTCCAAGGAAGGTTCTGGCTGCCTGCCTGATGTGCTGGATGTCCTGGAGGCCCACAGTTCGTTCAGCTTCTTCCCAGCACCACCGTTCAAGCCCATCCCTTCTTCGTCTGTCTTCCTGACCCATCGTCCAACTTTCACGTGCCTGTGAGGTGATGGAAAATACGATGGCTGGCATCAGGGCCCCCCTAGGCCTCAAAGTGACCTCCTGGGTCTTTGACATTTTAGAAGAGGTCTGAGTCGCAGATTTGTCCCATCCTGAATGCTGCGGCCATGAGCCTTGATGAAATGACCGCCTGGGCTCTGGCATCGGTCCGTTCTCTGTCTATCAGGAGGTTGTCCTGGGCCCAGCTAGAGGGGGCTCGTTCCCTCGACCTTGAGTGGCCATTGTTGCAGGTTGCCGGATGGTGTGCAGTCCTTCCTACAGTGGCAGAACAGAACAGCCCCATCGTGTTACCACCAGGTCATCCCGGAGGGCACAGCCACCAGCTCTTCTCCCCTGAGGTCCCTGGGTGGAGCTGAGTCCCCAGTCTTCCATTTACCCGTGAAGCACACCAGCATCACACATGTACTAACCTAGGTTTGGGTAATCGAGGTACAGGGTACATTTAAGTGTCCCCATGAAGTGACCAGTAAAAAATAAATGAATCCAAAAGAGAAGTCCATCCCAGGGCTGTATTCTTAAAGGAGGCAAGCAATTTGGTGTGCAATTGACCAAGATGTTCAATTTAACAGCGGCCATGGCAGCCAGGCCGGAGGATGGCCTGCCTCTCTGAGTTTCTTTTCAGCTCTAATATTTGTCATTTAATCTATTTATCCTACTAATATTTTACTCAAGATATTATCCTGGTTTTATTTCTTTCACTATATTGTATAGGCTTTGGTGTCAATATAGTTCTGATTTTATGACATAGAGAGTTTTTTTTTATTTAAAAACAAAGCAGAACAGTTTCTGTGGTATTGGTATTGTTGCTTTCTAAAATATTCGACAGGAGAAAGACTGGGCTTTCTATTTTCAAAAACAGTTAGAGGTTCTGAAATCCACAGAGTGGGGTGGGGGGTTTGCTATGAGCTAGCAGTGCCTCAATGGCAACGAACTTGGTTTTCTGGGAACGATTTGACACATCTCACGTGGACACCGATCAGGACTAGCGTTTGCTTTTGCGAGATGGTCTTCGGATCGATGGGTCGGGCTCATTAGCAATATTTTCTACTTGTCGAGTCGGCCGGGTCACCTGTGTCTCTCCAGGCGCGCACGCCCATCGAATGTAGTCCACCAGCCTGTGGATTCCAAGTTTCCCACAGCCTCCCTGCCTCAGCCTCTTGGTCCTGCCGACGTCTCTCGTCACGTTCCTTCTCTCCCTCCTCAGGGGAGTCATTTGTATTCGCTATCTGCGACTCCATCTTTCCTTGATTAGCCCCGTCAACGTTCTGCCAATGTGCCGACTCCTCCACCACCCCCCGCCCCCGCCAGAGCAGTGAGGAACAACTCATTCAAGGTGGCCACATGTCAAGCCCACCTCTGGTCTGCCAATGTGTCGCCCCGACGTGGTCCGTGTGTTGCCACGGCAGCAGAAGAGGCTGTGTCAGCAGGATGCCAAATACAGGGGACGAGCCTCAGTGGCCCTTCCAGGCTGAGAAGAAGGACTAGGCGAGCTGCTTTCAGAAAGTGACCAGCGACCGCTGGGTGACCCACGGACAGATACTACCTGACAGAGTGCGGAGAGAGGAGCCCGAGAGTGGAAGGTGCTCGGTGGCCAGACCACAGGCTGGAACACACTGGCCGTCATGCAGATGGTGCCCAGGCTGGGCGGCGTCTTGTTCTGTTCCCCGTGGTGCCAATGGAGAGTCGGGGCGAACCCCGGGCCAGTTCAGAGCCCTTGTGGCAGCGGGGCAGAGGGGACCACCGATTCCTCCGTGAAGATGTGAGAGCCACGCCATGTCAAAAACACCGTCGTCTGCCACAGGCTGCCTCTGCCTTCCCTTGCAGGTTGTCTCCCCTCCAGAAGGCGGAGATTGTAAACATGGTGAAACACCACGTCAAGGCGATCACCCTGGCGGTGGGCGACGGGGCCAACGACGTGGGCATGATCCAGACGGCCCATGTGGGCGTGGGCATTAGCGGGAACGAGGGCATGCAAGCCACCAACAACTCCGACTACGCCATCGCCCAGGTGAGAGCGGCGGGGCTGGCCGGCTTTGACCAGCGCTCCAGTCTAGCTGAGCTTCTAGGGGGTTCTCTCACACGCGGGGCGGGGGGGCGGGGGATGGACCCTTCCCTGACCCATCTTGGCCCTCTCACACTCCCTCCCTCACGCGGCTGCTGCTGCACAGTGCCCGGGCAGAGCAGAACTACCCCCTAGGGTTTCCAAGACTGTCGCTTTTTTTCCTCCTCCTCCTCTTTAGCAGTTTCATCCGCTGATAATTCACATGTCACACCGTCCATTGATTCAGTCGCACGCAGGAGAGTTGTACAATCACCACCGCAGTGCATTCTTAAACATCTTCTCCTTTCTCCTACGCATTGCTAGGCCTCCAAGAAACCATGACCCCAGGGACTGTCTCTGTAGAACTACCCACCCTGAATTTCATCTACTGCCCCCAAGAAACACGCTAACAACAATAACAGGGGAAACCAGAGGAGACCCCCAGTGGAAAGAAAACCTAACACACACACACACACACGACAAATTAAAAATGGGTCCAAAGGGAGCTCAAACAACCAGGTGCTGAATCTCTACCCGACGGCGTCTACAGGAGTCCACTTTCCAGTGCTCCCAGCATGACCGTCAAGGCTCTTCCCATCCCGGGTCTGTGGCCAGAGGGGGCTCACCGGAGGCTTGGTCCTCATGTCCTTCCCATCGTTGTTTGGAAACTGGTGTTTTGAAATGACTTGAAAATGGGCCAAAAGGAAAATGAAGGGATCAAACGCTACCTTTTAACCTGCCTACAACCTTCCCCGTCGGGTTGCCGACGACGGTAACTCTCTACAGGAGTTGACGGGCCACGTCCCGCTCCCCCCGAGTGACAGGTGGGACCCAACGATGCCTTCCCCCCCCGGCGACACAGCTCCAAGTCCCCAGTCTCTCCCAACCCGCACTGTGCGTCTCGCTTTCTGGAGTCTGCCGACCGCGTGTGTCCTCGTCTGTGTGTTTAGAGGAATGTGTGTGCGAGGAGTGCTGGGCTCCTCCCTGTCTCCTTGGAGAATCAGGAGACTGCCTGCCCTGGCCACGAAGCGGCAGTCTCAGAACGTCTGCAGGTCAGCGCTGCTCTGCCCTACAGAATCGCTGTGAGTGAGAACCCACTCCAAGGCGGAAGGCCTCTTGCCAACCATGGCTTCCCGGGGCACCGCCCTGTGCACTCACATTCTGTGTCCATGGCAACTGCCTGGTGTGGCTGCCCCGTGTGACTTCTCTGGGGTAAGTGTTGGACTACCAAAGGCAAGGTCAGTGGTTCAGACTGACCAGCTGTTCCCTGGCAGAAAGGCGAGGCTACACTCCATGCTCCCCTAGAGACACACGGTCTTGGAAAGCCTAAGGAGCTTTGTCCTGTAGCTTCTCGCCCAGTTGGTTTCGGGCCACTAGCTGTCCAAGTGACAGCTGCCTCACCGCACCGCCCGGAGCTGACTCTGGGAGCAGCCGCCACCTCTGCCCTAACGACCCTGCCAGCCAGGAGCCATGCAAGCCGCCCACCAGTGCAGCACCAACGTTTCTTCCTTTACAGAGATCAGTCTCTCCACATCCCTCACTTTCCAGCTTGCTAAAGAAAGCTTCCATTCTGAGGGCTGCTCTTCTCTTACTGAACAAACTCACGCAGGCTCATGACTCGGGGCCAGAGATGTCGAGTAGAATTGCTGTCATCCCAATCATGCCTGAGGGAAAACCCACTGGCCTCGAGCTGACCCTGACTGAGGGTGACTCCGTGAGTGCTGGAACAGACGTGTACAGGGTCCTTAGGGCTCTCGGGGGACTTCCAGAACTTTCTCTGAGGAGTCTCCCATGGACCCAGACTGCCAACCACAGTGTGGCAGCAAAGTCCTTACCTTCAGGGCGGGAGGGCAGAACAAAGACCAGTCATCCTGAAAGATCACAAAGTGCATCTTATGCGAGAAGGTGGGACGTGTTATGGGAGATTAAAATTTGATTTATGCATACAGACAGACATAGGCATAAAATAGCGGGTATAGAACTGATTCCTTGAAGATTTAGTTACTTCTGACGCAGGGAAGAGGCTTTGGCACTGCATCAGACCCAATTGGAAAACACTCATAAGGGGCGCAGACAGACCTCAATTATCTATCTTTTTTTTTCTTTCAATTTATGTCTATCCATATAAGATAGGCAGGACAAACAATCCCAAGGAGAAAACAACAGACAGGCAGTGGGGGGGGGGTGGATATGGGGGAGAAGGAGGCAGGAAGAGGGAGTGGGAAGCCAACAAACTCAGGGATAAAGGAGCAATGAGAGATCTAAAATTGATGGCAAGGTGGGTATATGCCTGGTGGGGGTGTGATCACGTGCACTGTAGCCAAGAGGAATTACTGAGAGCCGAATGGAGGGTGAGCATGAGAGTGGGGCAGGAGGAAGGTGAAAGGAAATAGAGGAAAGAACCAGGAGGCAAAAGCTATTTATAAAGGTATAGTTAAGGCATGTATGCATGTAAATGTCTTAATTTATAATGAAAGGGGCAGAGGCCAATGTACATGTATTTAGTATTAAGTAAGTATTAAGATTAAGTATTAAGTATTAGGATACCAGATAGAATCTTAATGGTGAGGGAGAAAGGGGGAACCCATCACAAGGTTGAATATATAGCGCACACACACGCACACCCAGGGGAGATAAAGAACAGAAATGTGGGTGAAGGGAGACAATGGACAAAGACACAGAATAACAGCAATAATAAATAGTTGATCAAGGTTTCATGGGGGGGGGGAGGAGACAAAAGAAGAGCCAATATCAAGGGCTCAAGTAGAAAGATGTTTTAGAGAGGATGATGGTGACACATGCACGCAGGCGCTCGATACAATTGAATGATGGGTTGTGATAAGGTTTGTGAAAGTTCCCTCAGTAAAATGATTTATGGAATGTTATAAGAGCTGCAGGAGTCCCCAATACAATTATTTCGTGCGTGTGGCATCTCTGCCCTGGTGGGAGTAGGAAGCCCAGCTTTGCTCCTGGAGAGCTGCTGCTGGATTAACTTTAGGAAGATTACCGAGCCTGAGTTTCCTGCTTTGGATGGGATTTCCTATTCGTCTACAATCTGATCTTTTGGTAAGTCATCCTGGCCCTTTCTGAAGACCGAGGCCCTAAATGTGCATCAGAATAAAGCAAAAGCCTTGCCCAGGATGACAACGGAACTACCAAGCACCATCGCATGATTAAAAGCTATATTTGGCCGGGCTGAGCCCAGGTGGCATAAGTGGTTGAGTGCGGGACTGCAGCCCGCGGGCTTGGCGGTTCAAATCCAGCGGCGGCTCTCAGGAGCAGCGCTGGGTAGCACCCACGACCACCAGAGGCAGTGATGCCCAAGAAAGAAAAAAAAAAGAAAGATTCTATTTTAAAAAGCTATATTTGGGGAGGGTGTTTTGCTTGCTTGTTTGTCTTTCATGTCCGTTATCTGTAGAACTGGTTTCACGCTCCTTGTCTTCTAGGGTGCAGATTATACCTAGGGCATTGCCGGATGGGACATGTTGGGAGGACACCGCTGGGTCTGACGGTGCCCTTCAAGGGCAGGCGAGTCTGAACTTGAAATAACTACTGTTCTGCCTTCTAGTTTAGCTACCTGGAGAAGCTTCTGTTAGTTCACGGGTCTTGGAATTACATCCGGGTGACCAAGTGCATCTTGTACTCTTTCTACAAGAACATGGTGCTGTACCTGATCGAGGTAAGCCCTGAGATTAATGCCTGATCATGGAGAAGCTAGGTTTTCTCTTTGATGTCAGGCCTTGTAATTAAAAGTTTTTTTAAAAATTTTCCTCATATAAATCTCTTACATATTCCTGCTCTAAGGGTTGGCTCACATATAAGTGAGCAAGTAAAAGCTGAGGACGTCATGGTGAGAGGCTGATAGACTCTGTGGCAAAAACAAATCATTTGTAGTTGGGAGTTCACCTCTGCCTGCCCAGGATCCATCTAGTGATTAAGCAGCCCCAAGTGTCTGGGCCCTTCTCTTTGTTGTTGCGGTCCATGGTGGTCAAGTGGGCCGTGACTCACGAAGTTTTGTGGACAAGCAGAACATGGTCTTTTTACTCTATGGTCATGACCATTGGTTGGCTTGAGTCCATTGTAGCATTTGCTATCCTGTTGATGGTGTCAGTCCACCGCTTTGTGCGTTTTCCTTCTTCTCCTTGGGGTTCTAGTCACCAAACATGACGTCATTTTCTAGATGATCCTGTGTCCAAAGTAAACAAGGCCAACTGGGTGCTCCTCAGGTCTAAGGACTATTTCAGTGTTATGTCTTCAAAGACAGATCCTTGGATCAAGAGGCAGTTCTAGAGCAAAGGAACGCCACATGGCTTAGACGTCGAGGAGGGGTGCGTCAGGCTCATGTCCTCACGCCATAGCGAGCAAGCAATCAGAGAAGTTGGATTCGATGAAGGAGAAGAATTCAGCCTGAGGGTTGGAGGGAGACTTACTGACAGCCTCTGGTCATCAGATGCCACCACCTTGCTTGCTGACAGAGAGGAGGCCTTGGGGCACCTGCCGTGGAAGATCAAGGACTGCAGCCTTCAACGTGGATGACACCTCCACGTAGAGAGAAGAGAAATCCTCACCGCTGGACCTTCAGGTGACGTCCTGATAGACTAGACTGAAGACTAGATTGAAGGAGTCAAGGATCCCCCCTTGCTTGGGTCCACAATCCATGCTCGTGGAAGCGGCCGTCTGGAGATCAAATGGCACACTGCATTGGGAACTCATTCAAGTGCTGAAAAGCCAGGTGGGTGTGAGGAAGAAGGTGCACCTGGCACAAGCCATGGTATTTTCAGTGGCCCCCGATGCACGTGAAGACCAGACATTGAATGAGGAAGGCCAGAGACGAGAGGGATGCACGGGAATCATGGTGCCGGCAAAGGATGTTGAACGTTCCGTGCACAGCCAAAGAACGAAAAGTGAAAATCTGTCTCGGGAGAAATGCAGCCTGCCTGCTCCTGAGAAGTGAGGATGGAAAGACTTTGCTATATGTTATCAGAAGAGAAGAGTCCCCGAATAAGGACATCATGCTTGGCAACAGTTGAGGGTCGGTGAAGGACAAGAGATGGATGGCCACAGTGGCTGCAGCCGTGGGCTCCCACGTAACCACACTTGTGAGGGTGATGCAGGACTGGGCAGTGTCTCCCTCTGCAGCATCAGTGCTGGGAGTCAGCTTCAGCTCAATGGCTCCCAACAGCAACAGGTAGACTAGAGCACTGGTTCTCCACTTTCCTCACACCGTGGCCCTTTCAGACACCACCTCATGTGGTGGTGACACCCCCACCCCCGCAGCCCGAACAATATTTTCATTGCTACTTCATCACTGCCATGTCGCCACCGTGATGAGTTGGGTGACCCCTGTGAAAGAAAGGGTCGCTTGACCCCACCCCCCCAAGGGGCCATGACCCATGGATTGAGAACCGCTGTTCTAAACCATTTGTCCTTCAGCCTATCTCTGTGACCAGTGGACTGTTGCAGGCAGGTTCTCTCGGTAATACGCTTGTCAGTCTCATGAGGGTGTCTTTTAAAAAGGGGGGCATCTGTCGGGGATCAGCTGTGCCAATTAAGTTCAAGGCTGAGTGGGTCAGCTCAGACGATGGTGGTGACTATGTTCCCAGGGGATCATCCTAGTAGATTTTCTCCAAAGGCCACAGGAAGCACCAAATTGTCTAGACGGTGATGACTGTTCTAAGCCTTCATGGACAGTACGGTGGCATGTGAGTACAGTTTGTTTTCAAAGATCACCTCACTTGCCTATGCCATTTGCTATTACATGCAAATTTTGGAAAATAGCAGTAACGTGTAGCAATTGAAAGCTATCGTCTGTGAAGGGACGATTCGATGGCTCTCTGGTAACTATTCTCCAGCAAAACTTTGAGGCTCGGAGAGCTCCCTCCTCTGGGCTGTCTCTCCATTTTACCCTGTGATCTGATGGATAGACGCTGTTCACCACTGATAAAAAGCTGTCTCCTTTCTTCCAGCTTTGGTTTGCCTTCCTCAATGGGTTTTCCGGGCAGATTATATTTGACCGCTGGTGCATCAGTTGGTACAATGTGGTAAGTGTCCTCCACCACTGCGTGGCAGCATAAAAGAGGTCAGCGGCGTTCCTTGTCTGTTCATAAATCTACCTAAGTCAAGCATCCCTGTACATAGCACGCCGCACACGTATATCTGGGGGCTTTGTTGTTGCAACAAAGAAATGCAGGAGTCTGACTCTCCGCATGTGCTTTGGATCAAAGCAGATCATTCTAGAGTACCTACGGGATATTGTTGGCCCAGTTATTTTGACGAGATACCTTAAATCTCTTCACTGTATATCTGTGGGATGCTTTTTCTTGCTTCAGTCAACCAGAAATGGCAAAAATCTACCTAGAAATGCCTGCATTTACCAGCTCTAATTCTAGTGTATCTGTGTGTGTGTGTGTGTGTGTGTGTATGAGAGAGAGAGAGAGAGAGAGAGAGAGCTAATAGTTTATTCAATGCCCTTTTAATCTTCTGGAAGGAAAATGGGTCCTTGTGGAATCATATTCCTCTAAATAGCCCATGAACAAGCTGGGGAACGGTTCGCAGGAGGCAGCGTCGCGTCCACGTGGCCGAGCGCGTCTGCCGCGTCGTGCCTTTTCCGCCAGTGTCTAGACGCCCAGCTACTCGTTTTGTGCTCATGAAACGTAGCCACAGAACGTCATCATTCGTGGCACCCAAGACAGGGTCATCAGTCGCAATAAGCCATGGTCTGCTTGATGCTTTTGAAGCCGTGTGATCCCCTGAGAGGTTGCCTTCTCCACGCCCACCGCCCCCCAAAAAAAAAAAAAAGAATTGCTACCCTTTCCATGGGCCCTTCCCCCAGCTTCCTGCAAAGGTGACCTTTCAGGTGTCATGGTCCATCGTGAAGTCCACGAAAGTCGCACTTGTGCAATAGCACTACTGTGGCTCTTACAGCTCTAAGCACTATAAAGGCGTCCATTGTATAAGCCCATTTGTACATGTGTTACCACTATCTTTTTTTCTTTTTTCTTCTCCCCCGACCCCCTTTTTTCTATTACTGTCTTCTCCTATTCAGTCACGGTTGCCACAAACAAACAGACAGACAGCAAGTGCGAGGACATTTTCTCTTGCATCTGTAGAAAAACCAGGAGCAGATAGTAACCACTCCAGGCCTGTCAACTAGATGCCTACCACTATCATTTTCAAAACGTGTCCTTTCTCTTTGAGCCCTTGGTATCTCAGCTCCTCTTTCCCCTTTCCTGCCCCCCTCCCCACTTTAACCCCTTGTGAATCCTTAGTAAAGTATGCATCATGATTGTTCTCATGGCTCACACTGCCCCCGCTATTTCCCTCCACTTGCGTTTCTGTAGTTCGTCCCCCTTTGGAGCGGGGGCAGGGGAGGGAGGTTTAGAAGTCGATTCACGTGTACCCGTGTACGTGCTCTAGCCCAGCTGGGTTTGCAAGGTAGAACTGGGGGTCACGGCAGCGGGAGGGGAGGGAGGAAGCCTTCAAGAACCGAGGAATGCTGTGTTCCCCGGGTGCTGCGCAGCACCCCGGCTGACATGTTCCTTCCGTGCGACCCGCCTGTCAGGGGCTGTGCGATTGTCTACAGATGGGCTTTGGGTCTCCCCTCCGACCCCGCGGGGTCTCATTAGGGCTGGTCGTCGCGGGCTTTCTGACGCCTGTGTGGTCCCCACAGATCTTCACTTCGCTGCCGCCTTTCACTCTGGGCATCTTCGAAAGGAGCTGCAGCCAGGAGAGCCTGCTCAAGTACCCACAACTCTACTCCCTGTCTCAGGAGAAGAAGGGCTTCAACACCAAGGTAAGCGAGAGGCGCTTCGGGCCTTCCGCCTCACGCGACTCCGGGGGCCGCCTGGTCCCCACCCCTCTCCGAAGCCACCGACAATGACCGTGCACCGGCAGAACAAGAAGGGATACGGCCCAGCCCTGTGCCTCCTTCCTCCCGGGGTACCTGGGGGACTAGAGCCCCCTCAGTTTACGATGCAGGGCTAATGGAGGAGACATGGCAGAGACACACGTCCCCCCACCCTGACCCCCCCCAACGTTAAACCATTTACCCTCCGGCCACTGACAGAAAATGCCTGCTGGCTCCTGGCTTTTAATTTCCATCAAATGGGGAGCATTTTGAGTGGTGTTGTTTGTTCAAACCGTCACCACCGCCCCTCCCTCCCCCAGCCCAGACTCGTTCCAGGACACAGGAGCGCATGGAGCTGAAGTTGTCTGAAATCTCGGTGCAGTTCTGTTTTTCCTGGTGATTGTTAAAGCCTCCTTCCTGGAGACTGCATTCCGTCTCGGAACGTGTTCACGGCCGAGTCTTCGCGTTCGCTTCAGAAATATTTAGGCAGGCATGACTTTTGTGGTTGTTGTTGTTGTTGTTTTTACCCCCTTCCTCTTCTGCAATGTCTCATCTGTCATAAATCCCACGCAATGGGTTTTTCTTTAAACCCGGCACGTGGTGGGTGGGTTTTAGTCATCTCTGGAGTTATGGTGCGGGTTGTTTTTATGCCTCCCACGCCTGCCCCTACGTGGTCCTGCCACCCTCTGGAAGCCGTTGTCGTGACTGTCTGAGCACCCTTGCGGGCTTGTGAAGCGTCGGTGCCAGTCTGAGGCTGGTTGAATCCATGTCTTTGCCGCCTCGTGCCCAGGCACCCCTGTATCTTCCTGCCTGGGCGTGCCCAATCATCCGGATGCTGTGAAAGTTACCTGGCAAACGTCTTCCTACAAGCCTCCCTCTGCTATGTCTGGGGACTCAAGCACGTTAATTGGAAACGGATTGACGCCCCGGGATCCGATGCTGAAGATGCGTTGGGTGGCAAAGAAGCCCCATGCCGAGGGATAATCGTGCTCCACTCTGGAGGCAAGAGAGGGGGCTTTGTGGGACCAGGGCCGAGGTTCTCAATCTGTGGGCCGCGACCCCTTTGGGAGTCGAACGACCCTTTCACAGGGGTCGCCGGATTCATCTCAGTATGACATGACATGACAGCTGTGAAGTCGCCACGAACATTATTGTTCTTTAAATGTTTTAAAATCATTTTACCGGGGCGCGTACAACTCTTACCACCATCAATACATGCATCCACTGTATGCAAAGCACATTTATACATTTAGCTCCTCATTTCCCCCCCTCCCTTCCCACTCCCCCCTTTCTCCTGAACCCTTGGTAATTCATAAAAAAATTATCATTTTGTCCAGTGTCTCCCTTCATCCACTTCCCTGTTGTCCACCCCCCAGGGAGGAGTTTTTAGGTACATCCTTATAATCGATTCCCCCTTTCTACTCCCCTTCCCTACACCCTTCTGGTGTCACCATTTTCACCACTGATCCTGAAGGAATCGTCTGTCCTGGATTCCCCAGGTTTCCATTTCCTATCCGTACCAGTGTACAACCCCTGGTCTAGCTGGATTTGTAAGGTAGAATTGGGATCATGATAGTGGGGGAAGGGGGGAGAGCATTAGTTTCCCAAAGTGGGTGCCACCACTCCCTGGTGGTGTGTGGCATGATCTAAGGGCGTTGTAAGAGCAGATGCCTACACTGGATTCCGGGCTGGAGTACAAAAGGTTTTCATTGCTAGGGAGGTCATGAGGAATTTTTTTTTTTGCATCACTGCCCTCTGGTGGGAGTAGGAGGTCCAGCCTTGCTCCTGGAGAGCTACTGCTGGATTTGAACTGCCAACCCAGTGGGCTGCAGTCCTGCACACAACCACTATGCCACCGGGGCTCAGCGAGGAATTTTTTATTTAAGAGGACAGTAGACCATATAAGTTTGGGAACCTCTGCAAGTAAGAATTACAGAAAAGTTGCATACTTCCTTGCAACAAAGACTATTTTATGGCTGGGGGCCGGGGGGGGGGGGTCACCACAACAAAAGGAGCTGTATTAACGGGTGGCGGCATTAGGAAGGCTGAGAACCACTGGTCTAGCAGGCTGTGTGTTTGCCTACTGGGCCGCTGACTGCCAGGGCAGCAATTACCATCCACCAGTAGCTCCTCAGGAATCAGACAAGGCTGTCTGCTCCCAGAAAGATTTACAGCCTTAGAAACCCACAGGGACAGTTCTCTTCCACCCCATGAGCCCCATGGCACAGGGCCTGTCACCAGGATTTACTCAGTGGCATCGAGTTTGATTTTCTTGGTTTGGAAGCAAGAAAGGTCCTGGTAGTACCACTGGGTTTGTGTTGGGTGCCAGCTGCAAGGCCGGTGGTTCAAACCCACAGTGGCTCTTTGGGGAGGCAGATGAATTTCTCTGTTTCTGTAAAGATTCACAGCCTTGGGAATCCTGTTTAGGGTGTGCGCTAGTCCGGGTAGACTAGAGAAACAAATTCACAGAGACACGCATACGTGCATAAGAAAGGTTGATGTACAAGAGCAATTGAACGTCGAGAAAGCAGCCCCGCCCAGTCCAGATCAAGTCCCCAAGTCCAATATTAACCCACATGTCCAATACCAAGCTGTAAAGTCCTCTTCAGACTCATGAAACCACATGCAATGATGCAGAATTCAGGAAGATCAAGGCCAGTGGGTGGGAAGTCTTGTGGGTCCAGTGGCGTTGTAAGCATTTCAGCACTGGCAGGGTCTCCATGTAGCTTTTCCAGCACCCAGGGCTGCATCAAGGTAAGTGCGTGTGACTTCGCCTCAGGGAATCAGCCTTGTCAGTGGTGAGTCTCCAAGAGGGCGAGCTGAGAAAGCTCCCCCCTGCAAGGAGGAAATGTAGCAATTCCCAGAATCCTCAGTAGAAGGCCATGCCCACACAGAGGCCTCAGTGGCTATCCAATGACTGACAGGCTAGACTCCACCCCTTCCCTCATAATCCTTTCAAATTGGCACCAGATTGTATAACTACCACGAGTGTCTTCAAAAATTATTTCTTGTTCCATTTCATTGGATCATTTGATCCTTCAATGCTTATAACAAATGTGTTACTTTTGAGCTTTATGTTTTTTAAAAAATATATTTAACAATAACAACAAAAATATTAAACAAAAAGAAGTGACCTCCTGTGCTCAACTGCTACCCCCAAAAGTTGGCCATTTGAGGGAAACCATGGTTCTGGGCTTCCATTCAGAGCATAGCTTTGGAAACCTCATGTGACAGTTCTAGACAGTGCCAAGGGCTGTGGGGTCAACACCAGTTCCAATCGACGGGATAACACCACGTTTGTTTCCCAAAGGACATGATTCCACAAACTCACAGTCATGTCTTTTCCATGTAGAAAAGGAAATGTTGTTTTCAATATCCTGACTCCAGGAAGGACACTTCTGCGCTGCCCCTGGGTTGCACACACCAAGCACACGGTACCATGTCACACACCTTTAGTGTTGGACCCAAGTCAAGGCGACGTGGCCTCTCCTTGACCGCCTTGGTGTGTTTTTTCTTTCAGGTGTTCTGGATTGAATGTATGAACGCCGTGGGACATTCCTTGGTTCTCTTCTGGTTTTCCAAACAAATGCTGGCACATGGTATTGGCTTTGTTTTTTCAAATATCAGTTCCCATCCCCACGCCCCACCCCCCACCCCCCACCCCTGCTTAAAAAAAAGGAAAAGGCATTATTCTCACTAGCTCTACTAGATCTACTCTGCATGAAGCAGAAACACGCCTGGTGTTTGCATCTCCAGAAAGAACTGGAGGACACAGAGAGAATTTAGAGGAAACAAAGCCTCCAGCAAGCCTATTAAGCATCCCTCTGCCTACCAGGTTATAGCTTGACTGCTCGGTGGCTGGCCCTGAGAGCCCATTCTCTTTGCCTCTCGTGCGTATGATTCAGGAATGAGGGTCTTTACCACTCATCTCAAGTGTGTGTTCGATAAAGGAAGTCCAGTGCCTTGCACAGAATTCTGACAGGGCAGAGATGCCTCCTGTCAGAGTGTCTGAAATTTATGTTTTCTTTATGGTTGTGGTTTTCTCTTTTTCGGAAAACCATTCCATTTATTTAGTGAAGCAGGTCATCTGATCATTTTTTAATTAATCATTTTTTAATTGGGGGGG